>QANT01007068.1:0-116831 GCA_003254885.1 Purshia tridentata | reverse complement strand
TCAATATTATACACATGCTATCTATATATTGCATGCATGACTTGATGAGAAGTTAATAGAAATTGCAGAGAGAGTGAGTGGGTTATAGTGGCATAATGTTAATTATGTCATAATATATATAACTTTAATTTTTATGTGAAGGAAGGAAGTTGGTGTTAATTCCATGATTATTAATGTAATTCAATACATTTATTTGTAAATATTTTTTTTTCTTCTTATCACCAAACGAAAGAAGCGTGCACTTAATTCAACAAAAGTAGCCCATGTTCCATATTATTAGACTTATTAGTTCATATTTCGTTGTACAAGGATGTAATACACATCATACACATAGTTTATCAAATGTAAATTTTACAAATTAATTAGTAGTATTATTATCTACAATGTTGGAGAGGTGCCAATATCAAATTCGTCATCCCCTAATAAAAAAATAAAATGGAAATGCCTTTCTCACACAAATCATCGTCTCGCTAACTCCCCCATTTTTTATTGGGTCAAGTGGCGGCCCAAAGGCCCAACAACGAAAGGTAATATCATTAATCAGACAACCTAAACTAATTCCAGCATTTCCGTTTTGATGAACTAATTTTTGTCATTTTGTTATTTAGAAATAAACATCCCTTAATATATCTTCCATCTTTCTTATCTCCACCAAAAAAAGAAAAAACTCCCTGATAATAAGTTACCTCAAGTTCCTCAACCCTTATTTACCCAAAAAACTGAAAAAAGCCCTTATAGCTCTTGTGGCTTTGTTTAATAGTTTTTTCTTTCCTCAGGAAAAATAATAATAATAATAACAAAATAAACTAAAAATAAAAAACTGAATAAAACTTCCTCAACCTTTGGCCATCTTTGCCTTTTCCTTTCCATTAACAAATTAACACATCCGCCTCAATTTCTAATTCTTCCATTATATAAGGCGCGCATTTTATTCCTCATATTATTTGCGGTGTTAGTTCAAGGTACAAATCACATTGAAAATACAAACACAAACTAATCCAGTTCTGATACAACGATCATTTTAATGTTTAACAATTAAGGTTATACTTTTTGTTCAACACATGATGTTTTTGTGCTTAATTACGCAGTAGTAGATCTATCTTAATTGTTTTGGCATGGAGTTTATCGAAAAAGCCAAGGTGGTCCGCTTACGAAGCCACCACGACAAGTATCTATTAGCCGGGGAAGACGAAGAGTCCGTTTGCCAAGACCGCCACGGAACGGTGAAGAATGCTAGATGGACGGTGGAGTTCGTGGGAAACACGAACAATATACGTTTGATAAGCTGTTACGGGAAATACTTGACAGCCTCTAACATGCCGTTCCGTCTTGGCTTGAGAGGCAAGAAAGTGATACAGACCATGCCAAAGAGACTGGACTCGTCTTTGGAATGGGAGCCTGTAAAAGAAGGAACTCAGGTCAGGCTGAAAACGCCGTACGGCCAATTCTTGCGTGCAAATGGGGGTATGCCGCCATGGAGAAACTCGATCACGCATGACGTCCCTCAAAGAAGTGCAACCCAGGATTGGATTCTGTGGGATATAGATGTTCTTGAGATTCGCTTTCAATCTCCAAAACGTGTTCGATCCCCAGAAAGCAACCGGTCTCCAACAGCAGTGTTGCGACCACCTCCTCCTCCACCACCTGGAGTAATACTGCCTTCAGAACCCATCTCTCCATCCAAGATTGAACTCCGGTCGCCACCCAGATTAGAGGTTTGTTTTGATTATATAACAAGATTGACTCTATTTATCTTTGGTGATCATATGTGTAAAGATTTTGAAGTTGTGGGCTTGTTGTACGTTGTTTGATGTTTAAATGAAGCCAATAAGTGAGTCATTTGATATTGAGACAACGTCGCCGGCGAGAAGTGGAGGGAGAACGATCTACTACCATGTGGGCAATGAAAAGGATGCAAGGGGGGAAGTGTTTTCGTTGACGTTCAAGGGTAGTGATGTAGAGGGGTTGAAGCAAAAGTTGAAGGAAGAGACGGGGCTTGACAGATTTGATGTGTGTTCTCCCAATCCACTCAATGGCCAACTTTTTCCCCTTCGCTTACATCTTCCTCCAAACAACCATGATATGCATGTTGTTGTGGTTCCCTTATCGTCCTAAGGTTAGTAAATAATAAATACATGTTTCTGCCTCAAGTTTCTGTTTTATTCTTGTTGGTTTAACAATGCTCGTCTTGTGCCCTTCACCACCAGGAAGTGGATTGTTGTCTGAATTTGCACCACCTGTTGACAACTTCATATATATACCCGCTTATTCTGTACATTCATCTCCAAATCTGCTAGTGTTTGCAAATATTGATAGGGAGGCTAGTGGATTAATAACTGTACTTCACTATATACAAACAGAAAGGAGGTAGCACATCATGGATAAAAGCAAGGAAATGTCTTTGCCAGATGGTTGGGCTTGATGGAATCGATCGCTTCCTTTTTCGATATTTTAATGTATATGAGAACAAATAAGACAAGTCTCATTTAGCACAGCTAATTGTATTTCAATTGTATGCTTCCTAATGCCACATTAAAGTGCAAAAATTGAGATCAGAATGTTTCCTATGATTAGTCATAATTGTTGAGGATTTACAATCCAGAAGTTGTTCAGCAATAAGTATGCAGAGCCTGAATACATAATCTAGAAAGGGTACCAAATCCAGCATTGCACATATCTGCACTCGATGTGAATGTGATACATCTCCTGAAACCTCATTACACTTCCCATCCACCTCTATTATACTGCAGCCTGGTATCTTCTTGATTCCCCTTTCACCAATCATGTTTCGTTTCTAGTTTAGTATCTGTTTTGATATATGATATTTAATCTAAATCATTTAAGAGAGACTGGAAAATAGAGAGAGTTAAAAAAAAGGTGAAACCTTCAATGATTTTGATTAAATTTACCAAAACGAGTACAAGATTACGTATTGAATCCGAACTTCATTTTACGTGTGTGCACATGTGAGAAATTGAGAGCAGTTGGAAAGGGTATGAGCCAAGTGATATGTGGTTTTTGTTTTTTTACAAAGCGACATGTTATTTGAATGTATTACAATAATACTATTTAATGGTTAACAAATTTTAATTTAGGAATTAAGTAATAAAAAAAAATGTTCCAAAGAGTCGATAAATCAATAAACTCAGAGTATAGATCTCAAATATATATCTTAAATTCAAATCACAAATGGTGTGTTAGTATTTGACGTATATATACATAGCCCCACCCCACCAAAAGAATTTTTTGTTTATGACAAGTGTATTTAAAAATCTAAATTGGAAAATTAATTTGAGATCCGATAAACTAGTGGAGTGTATTATTGTATATGAATTTTAAAAGACTTTTATAGAGTTTAAAAGTCATGTGGTATTCAATTAAGACTTTTAAAAATTTTAAAAAAGTTCGTAAAAATCTATATGTATTCAATTAAGAATGTTAAGAAGTNATCTATATGTATTCAATTAAGAATGTTAAGAAGTCTATAAAAGTCATATGGTATTCAATTAAGACTTTTAATAACTTTTAAAAAGTCTATAAAAATCTATGTGTATTAAAAAAGTCATAGACTTTTATAAACTTTATTTAATGATGGATTTCTAAAGACTTTCTAAAGTTAGACTTTATTTAATGATGGATTTCTAAAGACTTTCTAAAGACTTTGGAAGACTTTTATGTGTATTTCAAAGTCATTATAAATCCGACCTATTCTTTGCGGATTTATAAGAATTTCTATAAACTCTATAAAATTCTGTGAAATTTTATGAAAATATTTAAATTCTATAAAAGTCTACAACTTGAAAATAAGTTTATAAAACTCTTTATAAATCTATATACACTACACTCCCTTTATACACTACACTCCCTTTAACTTGAGTGGAAAGTCACATTTACCTAGTAACATAGTCCGTCAATCGTTTACTTCCACGTCATAATCCCCACTGTATCTCCCTGCTCCATCACACACATATATAGTACCATTGCTTTATCCGCAGCAACAATAGAATGCATTGTGTATCGAATAGCCAAGAGCGCCTATGAGCTTCACCTTGGCGCGCTTCGTTCTCCACTTTGGGGTCTTCTCAGTAGCTGCAAGTAGCAGAAGAAACAATGGTCGACATATTTTAACCCTCCAACAAAGGAAATTTACTTCAACTGTCATTCCCAGAGCTCAAAATAAGGTAACACTAGCACCCATTCCTCAGTCTTTGTTTCTCAAAACTTTTTATGTTCCTTTTTTTTTTTTTCCTCTTTTTTATATTTGTGTACTTATTTATGCGAGTTCTTTGATGGGTAGTCAAGTAAAGAGCTATTGGTTGTAGTTGGGGGTGGAGCAGCTGGGGTTTATGGAGCAATTAGAGCTAAAACTGTGGCTCCTAATCTCAATGTGGTCGTCATTGAGCAAGCAAGGCCTCTGTCCAAGGTTTGTTTCATTTCACAACTTTTGCTGTGCCAATCATTGATGGCTATACTAAGTTGTTTTGCTATCCATTTACGTTTTTCTTAAAAAAAATTTTTATTCGCAGGTAAAAATTTCTGGAGGAGGTCGATGTAACGTGACAAATGGGCATTGTGTTGATAATATGGTAATACATACTTGGGTTTAAATTGCAAGTATAGCATGTTTAATAAATATTAAATTCATGATGTTTAGAATGAATGATGATTTGGGTCGTAGGTTTTGGCAGAAAATTATCCTAGGGGTCATAAAGAATTGAAAGGAGCATTTTTCAACATACATGGGCCAGTGGATACCATGTCCTGGTTTTCTGATCATGGGGTTGAGCTGAAGGTTGTCTACAAAACTACATGTCAATTTCCTTTTTCAGATGTATTTATTGTGCATGAGTAATTTGTGCTCTATTGACCGTAGACTGAGGATGATGGAAGGGTATTTCCTGTCAGCAACAGTTCATCTACGATTATTGATTGTCTCATGTCTGAAATAATGCGGTTGGGAGGTATGTATTCGATTATATTCCTTTTCATTTGTGTTTTTGTGGCGCTTGTTACAGAGGTACATCTAACACGGTCTGCTACTTTTGACACCAACTATTAAGCCTTAAGAGAGTTGAATGGGAGTTTGAATAGCATAATATGTTATTTCATTACTCAGAAGTATGGTGTCATTTCATAAAAAACTGGTAGTCTATTTTTTCCTCAGTCATATATTAATTTCATAATATCAAAATCAGGATACTTGAGTTTAACATTGTGACTTGCAAGTTTTTTGTGCTGAAATTTGAGTTCCTCAACCAGTTTCTCTGCAGACTGGAAAAGCTGTGAGAACTGTGTCTCCGGCTGGTGGGAAATTCCTTCTGGAGGTTGAAAACCGTACACTCAGTCCCATTGAATGTGTTGAAGCTGATTATCTTTTGATTGCCAGTGGTAATAGCAGGCAGGTTGTGAATAGGTCGATGTTCCTTTGTGTTGTCATGTTAATGGATTAAGTTTTTTGAAATTCTCTGCCCTTGTCACAGGGTTACAGTCTTGCATCTCAGCTTGGCCATTCAATTGTAGATCCAGTACCAAGCTTATTTACTTTCAAGATTGGCGATTCAAAGCTGGCAGACTTGTCAGGGGTAAATTTCTTTCATAAGTCACTGTTTACTACATATCAGTTGTTTAACAATCATTGGGTGTTGTTGCTTATGAAACATGTGACTCAAGAGAGAAACAAGCTTGGGTATGGTTCTTGACCCTCTGTTTTAACATTTAGGTTACATTCCCTAAAGTTAAGGCAAAGCTGGAAATAGAGAATGCCCGAAGGAATATACCACAGCTTACACAGGCATGTTTTATCTGTTGCCATCATTGAAATTTTCAATAATGCAAGTGTCATACCCAAATATTCGGAACTTTAGGTTGGACCTGTGTTAGTCACACACTGGGGATTCAGCGGGCCCGCAATTCTTCGTTTATCTGCTTGGGGTGCTTGTGTTTTATCCAGTTCAGGTTACAAAGGCAAGGACATTTCTTATTTTTATTTATTTATTTTTGTAGCCACATATTTTCCTTGATTTTAAAATTATTTTGTCTTTTCTAAACTTATCAGCTTTTGGATGCAGGGACTCTTATTCTGGACTTTACACCTGATGTGCATGTAGAAGATGTGGAATCAATCCTTACACAGCACAAGAATCAGTTTGCGGTACTACTTGGTCTTATTCCTTGGTGAACATATACTTCTCTGTTTAATTGAATGTCATGGTAGAAGTGGAACTAACTTCTTTATGGGTAACGATGGGGCAAGGTGGATTATATAATTTGAGTGTACCCAATCTGTATCTAGGTTGTTGAATATGAAGGTGGGCTAATAACATAAATTTAAGAGACTATTAATATAAAATTTCTCATTAATTTTAAATATACCCAGTATATAGAACTCAACATTTAAAACTTTAAAACCAAACACTTGATTTGCAAAATTTTTGTGTGTAATAGTAATGACCCAATGCCTTGAAATCTAACGTTTTGATAAAGGTATAAGTTAGGTTAAGAAACATGATAAAATAAATATTTTATATATGTATTAAATTTTTTTTTTTTTTGGTTAGGACTGTAGTCTGTAATGCAATGTGCTTATTTTCTTCAACTTTATGGTTCCTACTACCACCTTATACAATTTGTGCTTGAATTGACAATTCTGGTTTTTGTTGCCCATACCCCTGCAGAAGCAAAAGGTGTCCAATTCATATCCTTCAGAATTTGGCCTTGTGAAGAGATTTTGGAAATACATATTGGATCATCAGGTTTGATGCTTGTTCTATGTTTAAAACATGATAAGTCTTTGTCTTAATGAGAAATTAGCCTTATATGTATATTTCCAATTTTTCTTGTATAGGGTTTACTTGGTGATATCTTGTGGGCTTCCATTTCAAAGAAATCATTAATTTCTGTTGCTTATATGTTAAAGCATTGTAAGTTTCGTGTTATAGGAAAGGTAGGATTCTGCAAACCTACTCCGCATCCCCCATTTTTTCCTTAAAAATAAATCTTTCATACTTTACTGAGAGCTATATGTTTCTTTTTCTGGTGAAGAGTCAATATAAGGATGAATTTGTCACTGCTGGTGGGGTTCCACTTTCTGAGGTCTCTCTCTCTCTCTCTCACGCACACACACACATACACACACACACCCATTGATTGGAATTACATCTGTTTCTTGTATTTGTGAAGATATCACTGAATACGATGGAAAGCAAAATTCAGTCGCATCTATTCTTTGCAGGGGAGGTATTGTTCATTGACAATATTTTGTTTTCACTGAAAAGAAAAGTCTATACTGCATTTGTGCACACACACACACGATAAAATATGTTTCAAGTATTGAATGTTGACGGGATAACTGGTGGTTTCAATTTTCAGGTTTTGAACGTTGATGGGATAACTGGTGGATTCAATTTTCAGGTCAAACCCTATGATATAAAAGAAATGACGCAATAATATCCATCAATATGTTAATATATAACTCTAGTATGCTTGAATATTAGCTTAAAGTTTCAGACATTTGGTGGTGGTACCTTCTCCCCAAAATGTTTGACAGTTTCAAGCATTTCCTTTTGCTCATAGAATGTACAATGCCTTTTTTTTTCTTTGTTTTGTAACTAAACTTGCAACTGGCATGATGCATTATGTTTTAACCGTGTTATCATTTAGAATTTTAAAATGTTTTAATGTGCTACTTATAATCATGCATTTAAAAAAAATGGTTCCTGAAATCAATCTAAGCATCTGAATCTTTCCCATCTGTCATCTTTTAGTAGTTTAATCATTACTCAGTTCTCCCTGGCTGTTTTTGTTGCAGAATGCTTGGTCTGGTGGATATATTGCAGGAACTAGTATTGGTAATCAAGCGGTTGGTGCTTAAGTTACCTCTGTGAGGGAGTTTTTTTGACAAAATTGGTAAGCAATTTCTTGGTGCTTAACCGCTTATTATATTGGGAAGATATAGAACACAATTGCTCATAAATGCTGACCTAATTTAAATAGTTAACTGTTATGCAGATGGTCCGCATCAAGAGGTTGTCAATGGTGGCTATTGAAAGACATGATTAAAAGGTGAAACTCTCCTTGTTTTCTTTCTTAACAATTTTGTTAGTCAATAGGCAATCTGAGCCACAAACAAATATGTCCTTATTCAATGAACGAATAAATATTTCTGCGTTCAATGAGCGAACAACAAGATAGTTCTAATTTTTCGCTTTCCAAGCAAAATGAGGAAAAATAAATTAGTTTTAAATTTTCGTTGAATTTTGATTGCTATCTTTTTCTTGATGTGTTTCTATGTTTCTGAAAGGTGCACTAGGCTGAATGTTGTTGGGTATAAAGGGACATTACTTGTTTACTATTGGTGGCATTTTTTCTTGTGTCACTTCCCCGGTTCTACCTGATCAGCCAATGATATAGCCATTTCTTATTTTGGAGAATGAATATACAACTATTCTTGTTGATTTTAAAATATTCCATATTCGACCACCAAGTTTAATAGATTTTTAGTATATTATTAATATTGAATCTTCTTGGGATTATAAGTAAAATAACAATGGAATAGAATCCAGCTTTGAATTTCATCCTATGAAATAAAATAGAATTCATAGAATCATAGTACTACTGCCTACTATGTAGCCGTCCAGTACCAGGATCGATGGTGTGGTCCCCTATACATCATCTCCTCCATCTGAGAGCCCGAGTTGACTCGGACATTTTGACCACCGTGTACTTTGACTCTGCTTAATATTAATTCAATATCGTGTGCTTACGAAATTTCATGGTCAACTCAAAATTATTTTACCTAATCATAATTCCGCGCAATCCATGCAAATCCATTTGCAAGCGAAGACAGCTGGAAAATTTCGTCCAATAACGATCCATAGGTCCTTAACAAGCAAACAAAATTCTAAGTTATAATGTTACATGGATACCACATAGACACGGAGTATAATGCGGTATAATGCGGCTCCACGTAAGTGTATTGCGTGGTTATGAATCGTCAACATCTTACCATCCAAATTGAGTTGCTGGTCCAATATTTGTAAAACATTTATTGTAATGGGCCACCAGGGCCGCAGTCAAAATTAGATAAGTTGGAAGTTTTTTCTGAATTAAAAAATACCCTTGGAACTTGGAATTTACTGCGAGAGTGCGAGTCCACTTTGAATGTTAATTTCCACCATAACTTAAAGAATATCAAGTTTAATTTAATTAGTGCCTTAGTGGAAGGACCCGGGGAGTACCTAATATGTACTTAAAGGGGAAAAAAAAGAAAAAGACTAGGAGAATATCGGCAGACCCCAATGGATTTTGGTCAGACGATCTGGTGCGTTGGACCGGCAGATTTCAATGAGATTAATCATTATTTTATTAAGAAGAAAATACTTAACAAATCCAATACCACAAATACCACCACTTGTCAAATTAATTATATGCAAAGGTCTTATAAAGAAATGGACCACATCCACACCGAGTCCCAGTCCCAAGTTGGAGGTGGAGGAGTTGGACAATGACACAGACAGCAACACTTTGCATTTGGAGAGAATCCAAAATCCGTATAGACCTTTCCACGTCCTAATCCTCCCTTTTCGCTGCATATTCCAGAATCCAAGAGTGCTTATCTCCAAACAGCGCCCTTATATTTATTTATTTATTGGGAAAAATCAAATCTCCCACACCTCCACTGGTGACTGGTCACTGGTGGCTGTTAAAAGCAAGCACCTCTAACTTTTATCTGTTCCCAATCCCCTCCCGACCCGTGACTCACCCGAGAGGGCGCCCCGAGTTTTCTTCGCGAGCTTTGCGTCCGTGCTAATCTTTACACTCGCATGCATAGACATACGCATATATATAGTTTGCTTCTCTGATCGAGTGGCGGTGAGTCGCTGATGACCTTGTTGTTTTGCTCTGTATTTGAGCTGCGAAAGTGAAACAGCTTAGTGCTCTGAGAGAGAGAGAGTGAGAGAGAGAGAGAGAGAGATGGAAGAGGAAGATGAGAGAGGAATTGGAGAGAAGATAAAGGTTGGAGTCTGTGTAATGGAAAAGAAGGTGAAATGCGGCTCCGAGGTTCTCCTTTTCCTTTTTGCTCATTTTTGTACACTCCAAAAACAAAAAATGTAAATAAATCACAATGTATGTGTACGATAAACCTGTTCATTTTTGTTTTGTTTTGCATAGGTGTTTTCGGCGCCGATGGGACAGATTCTAGAGAGGTTACAAGCGTTTGGTGAATTTGAGGTACTGAATTTGTTTCCATTGAGTTTGCGTCTCATAATTGTTCCTGTTGGTTGTCGGATCTGATTATAGACATATATTTTTTTGAGAAGATGAATATGTATTGAAATGTTTTAAGGACTGTTGTGTTGTTTTTGGAGCATGGGAGTGTTGCTGAGCCTTTTGTTATGCAAACATATACAACGCAATATATTTTCCTATACTTCGTCTGTCTGATGTTGATTAATCAGGAGTTTGTGCGGTGCCAATTTTCTCTTCTTTCTTATACATGTTGTGAATCTTCTCGTAGATCACACATTTCGGGGACAAGGTCATTCTTGAAGATCCAATTGAGAGGTATTTTGATATGATTACCTTAACAGTATGTGTTTTCGTGGTGATTTGAGAAGTGATTGCGAAACTGTCTCCAAGTTGTGACTAATTTTCTAAAATCAAACACCAAAATTATGTTTGTGCCTGTGCTTGCAACATGAATGACCGTTGCAGACAGTTTCTGGTGTCACTGTTTCAATACATAAATTTGGTGACTAATTTGTTGCAGTGTAATTATTATTTCAGCTGGCCAATTTGTGATTGCTTGATTGCCTTCCATTCTTCTGGCTATCCTCTGGAAAAGGCTGAGGCATATGCTGCTTTAAGGAAGTAAGCTCTATCGTTCATGTACAATCTATTTTGATTCATCTATCCTCTGGAAAATGCTGAGGCATATGTATCGTATGTGTGTATATTATGGGGTTTGATTTGCTTCACCTATGAGAATTTCTACCAATTCATCTTTGATTCATCTTGCCAATAACTATGTCTGCTGAATAGAAACATTAAACTAAAAGCCCATAAAAAATGAGCACCTATGAAAAAAAGGCCATATGCAGATAATGAAGAACCATAAGACTGAATTACCTGGGATGCTTGTGCCCATAAGAAATTGCCGAGCCACCCATTAATAGTAATGGAATTCTGCGCAAAGTTTCCCCCCCATGATATAATATGCCGACGACCTACTAATGGGAATCGTGGGTGCCGAGAGCTTCTCATAGAAATACAAAAACACCAGACGGCATAAAGTGAAAGTGGTTAAAAGACTTCACCCGCTACTAACAATGCTTCTCGTTTTGTGGGACATGCCTGTGGGAAAATATTATATTATATTTTGGTGATTTTATAAATTGGTTATTTAATATATTTTTTTTTTCCCCTATTCTTTGAAATCTTGGACGGCAGTTTAATTATATTTTGTTTTTATCTGTAATGGAAAGTAGTTAATTTCTCTAATTATCCATTCTTTCCATCCAGACCATTTCTAGTAAATGAGTTGGAGCCACAACACCTTCTTCATGACCGAAGGAAGGTATATGAGGTATGCTTACGAAACTTCATCTTATTTTGGGGTTTCCATTATAGCCCCTACCTCTATTTTTATGTTCTCTGACATCATTTGGTAGAGAATTATTATGTAAAAAATGCATGAGTTCATGCATGAACTTAATGTTTCATTTCTTATTCCTTCTGAAAATATTATGCTTATAAAAATGGAATGTTGAAAACTAATGCATTACTTTGATGGATTCAAGCACCTTGAAATGTATGGAATCCCTGTTCCAAGATATGCCCTTGTAAATAGAGACATACCGTATCAAGAACTGGATTATTTTGTTGAGGAGGAAGATTTTGTTGAGGTTCATGGTAATCGTTTCTGGAAGCCATTTGTGGAGAAGCCTGTTGATGGTCAGTTTGTTTCTTCCATGAATATATATTTTTTTTTTATAAGCTGATTCGTTTTTGGAAGTTATTTGTGGAGAAGCGTGTTGATGGTCAGCTTGTCTCTTACGTCCATGATTTTTTGTCTTTTTGTTCTTTATTTGGTTTAAGCTGTTTTTTCGTCACTACATTTTGGCTGATAAATCTATTCCTGTTCTTTCTTTATTTGAACCTTTTTTCTGCTAAGTTCTTAAACCTAGCCAGAAAGAGAATCTAATGAGTATCTCTGCTTATGATATTTTTTCATAATCTTTTATTCTGCACCTGTTGTTTACAGTTACTTTGTTCTTGCAACCTCTCACTTTGACTACTGTTAAGACTCAAGTCAATATGCAGATGTTTCTTTTCACATCTATGATAATGACTCGTGTTTTGTTTCTATGAAGGGGATGATCATAGTATAATGATATACTACCCTAGTTCGGCAGGTGGAGGAATGAAGGAATTGTTTCGGAAGGTGAGTTTTTAACTGTCCATTGCATGATATGGCTCAGAAATAGAGTTTGTTACATGTGCATGTGCATATATGTGATACAGAAAGATATTTGAAGCCAAGGTAATTCATCTACGTGAATGATTTGGGAAGTCTTGGTTGATAGCCTGATTAGAATTGTTTTAACTTATCTGCCTCTTTCTACCAAAACCAAAACTTACTCTCACTGTTGTCAAATTGAATTTGGGGTTAATTTTGACTATACAAAACCAAAATCTGGTTTAAGTACATCTGGATAGTTCAGTTTATTACTCAATAGTCATAAGTTCATAACATGGATGTCAAAGCATTACAGCTATCATCCTACTGATAGGTAATTGTAGCATATCAATAGCAGCTCATCCATGAATATGATAAGTCTGATACTGTATTTATGAGATCTTAAAATTTCTATGTTCATTGTCCATTATTGTTCATGTATGTTTTCACTATCTGCTTTTAGGTTGGTAACCGATCTAGTGAGTTCCATTCAGATGTTAGAAGAGTGAGACGTGAAGGCTCTTATATATATGAGGAATTCATGCCAACTGGAGGAACAGATGTCAAGGTTATATGGCTTGGGTTTGAGATCTTTCATTCTTTTTAATTTTATAGGAAAATGAGGTTAAATGTTCTCTTAAAAGAAAAAGAGGTTAAATGCTCTTCCTGTTACTATTTGGCATGCCTATGTCCTTTCACATTTAATCTAATATATCATAAACATTTGAAGTTCCATTTCATCATATTTAGTGACGGCAATGCCAGTCACACAGTTCTCTCAGTGTATATTTGCTATTTGGGGCCATTATTTTCTGCTCAAGATTTAAATGTTTCATAAGCCAAATGTAAAATTTATACTGGGAATTGCAAGGTGTGGCTATCCTTCATTCATCATATGTATGTCTTTGTCATGTTCTTTCTAAATGAATATATGGGATTTCTCTTGATCCTCAATGGCATCAATCAGTCATTGCTTCGATTTTGTTTATTTCCAAGCATCTATTCTGTTGGTTTTAAAAATAGCCACTTATCTGGAGTGATGTTGTTATACACTTCTCTAATTAGTGCATTACTTTTTTCCATATAGTTTCTGCAGACAGTGCTATTTTACGCTATTAGTTATTTCACTTTCATTTTCATAACTAGATGTTTCCTCTTCTTGTCAAATGATATAGGTGTATACAGTGGGCCCTGAATATGCGCATGCTGAGGCAAGGAAGTCTCCTGTTGTTGATGGAGTTGTCATGAGAAATCATGATGGCAAGGAAGTAAGTACTACATATAAGCTATGTATCGTTGACTTCTTCTTCTTCAGTATCCTCTCTCTCTCTCTCTCTCTCTCTCTCTCATATCTGAAATCTGCGATTCCAATTTCCTGGTATCTTGTTAATTCTTGGGTTATCTATGATAGCAGGAAAATAGTTAATGAACTGATTCATAATACCAATACTGATAGGTTTTTTTTATTTAGAATGAAAAAGTTATAATGTCTGGTCTAACCAGTGATGTAGTGACCCAATCCCTTACCTTGGTGGTTTGTAGGCCAGGTTTAGCAATTGTAAAGCAGATAGCATGCTGTTAGCTGGAAATACTGGGCTGAAATGATACATTGCTATTACAGAATGAGGGTTGAAAGAGTGATGTTTACTTGTTAATACATTTGACAGGTGAGGTATCCTGTTTTACTGACACCTAATGAGAAGCAAATGGCAAGGGAGGTCTGCATTGCATTTAGGCAAGCGGTATGTAATTGTTTACTGCAACAAGTCTAATTATTAATTTCAGTAAATGGTTTGACGTTGCTTTTAATATTCTTGTTTCTGCTGGTAAGCAAGTTTGTCTGCTGATACTATGGTAATACTGATAGTTTCATTAATCTTTACATGTATTGGGATACATTTGTTTTATTTGTGGACCTTCCCCCCACTTTCACTTTCTTAAACTTTGTTTTTAATTACATTTTTCTAGAGCAATGAGTTTTTCCTTAGTCATGCAGATTACTTTTAAGACTTCAATTTACTTTCCAGTTTCATGTGAGTTGATTTCATAGAAGCAATAGAACCTCTTTACGTGGTTGTCCTAACTTCTAGTGTAGTGTTAGATCATCACTTATTGTAGAAAGATCATTGTTGCTGAGAATTGTATGGCTGAGTGCATATAAGTAAATTCTTTATATGTCATGCTTTTCTTATTAACTTTTTTTTTAAAAAAACTTGGATTAGTTTTTAAATTCTTCTATTTGCAGGTCTGTGGGTTTGATCTTTTGCGATGTGAGGGACGCTCCTATGTCTGTGATGTGAATGGATGGAGTTTCGTAAAAAACTCCTACAAGTAATGGTCGCTACTTTCTTTGTAATTATTGGATTAATCATGACGGTGCCGTAAAGCTGAATTTTCCAGTGTGGTTTCAAATTTCTTAAATACTTTTCACTTTCAGCATAGCGTCTTCTTTCCATGCTCAAAATCATTTGTAAAAATTGATGTGACTCTTGGTTTGGCTAATGTATATCAGATGTAAAGTTGTCTGTTTGCTTCATATCTCTTACCTATCTCATTAATTTAGAACTCCTTAAACTGGTTTGTAATTTTTTTTTCTCTCTAATTCATTGTTATGGTTTTATTCAAAATTGAGTTCACAGGCTGAATGGTTGGACTGCAGAAATGGTAATTTTTTGCTGCTTTTAATCTTACTATTGCAATACAGGTATTATGATGATGCTGCTTGTGTGCTCAGGAAGATATTTTTAGATGCTAAAGCTCCTCATCTTTCTTCTGCAATTCCACCAATTTTACCATGGAAAGTCAATGAACCAAGCCAACCTTCTGAGGGACTAACTCGTCAAGGAAGTGGAATCATTGGCACATTTGGGCAGTCTGAGGAGCTACGTTGTGTAATTGCTGTTATTCGTCAGTATGTTGTATTTTTCTCACTCTTTTTTACTTCTTTTAGTTAAATCCCTTAGGTCCCTTATCTCTGTTTTGCATTGGCAGTGGTGATAGAACTCCCAAACAAAAGGTAAAGCTGAAGGTTACTGAGGAAAAGCTACTAAACTTGATGCTAAAGTACAACGGGGGACGACCTAGAGCTGAGGTGATTGATTTCTCCTTTTAGACCTTTTACTGTATCTCACTCTACACATCGTATAAACTGATCAGTGTGTTGGTTCTTATTTTGCAGACAAAACTGAAAAGTGCTGTCCAATTGCAAGATCTGTTAGACGCCACAAGAATGCTTGTACCTCGTATTAGGTATCGATTTTAAAAAAATAAAAAATGTTACTAATTTAATGGTTGATATACGTCATTCATATGAAACTCACCTTCTATTTCCCATTCTTTGTAATTCATGTTTAAAGTCATACCGGGAAATACTAATTCTATTTGCTAGCTGGTTCTTATATTAAGACACTGGTGACGGTTCTAATTAGTGATTACTCTTTACAATGTCTAGACCAGGTCGAGAAAGTGACAGTGAGGCAGAAGACATTGAGCATGCTGAAAAGCTTCGTCAAGTTAAAGCCGTGCTTGAGGAGGTTACCTCGTTTTGCCTGAACTTTTCTTTATGTAATAATATATGCCCAGTTGTAATATGGTCTTATTGTTCTTTCCTTTATTTATTCAACAGTTGGATTCACCTTATGTGGTTCTAGGGGTCACTAGTGATTTCAAGCGTATTTTTCTTTTTAAAATGAAGTTATTACTTATGTGTCTGTGTTGCGTTGCTCATTTCATAATGCAGTTGTCAACAAAGATAAAATGTTTTCTAGCTCAACTCTTTTATGACTTCCACCAACAATAAGAGAAATGCTCACTTTTTTTATGTGGACTTTTGACATTCTTTTCATAGGAAAGCAATCTGTTTTTCTTTTTATAACATTACTTATGATATATGATGTGAGTTAATCATAAATTAATACCCAAAATTAGGCTGGAAAGATGTGCTAGAGTGAAGCCAATAGTGCTGGAACAATGCCATATAAAGATTGGCTAGTTGTAATATGTCTCAATGCACACACATATTTATATATTATTTTAATTGAGATCGACACATTTCTTAAAAATTATTTTTCATACACTGTTATACTGACTTATGGTTATAATCATGTGCTGTTTTCATGGATATATTTGTCAAGGGGGGACATTTCTCTGGCATTTATAGGAAGGTTCAACTAAAGCCACTAAAGTGGGTTAAAGTGGCAAAAAGTAACGGTGAAGGTGAGGAAGAACGCCCTGTTGAAGCCCTAATGGTTCTTAAATATGGGGGTGTCCTTACACATGCTGGCAGAAAGCAGGTATTGATCAATTTATGTATCATACATGTGCTTCTGGATTGTAATTTGTATTTGCATATTGGATCAATTCTCTAACAGCTAGTATACTTTTGGAAAGTCATTGTGTCTAACACATTTAGGAACCCTCATAACCATAAGCTCATATTATCATAATATTTCCTTTTTCTTATTTTTAATCTTTTCTTCTTTCACTTGTTTGCAGGCTGAGGAACTGGGTAGATATTTTCGGAACAATATGTATCCAGGTTATAGCCTCAGTTCTTTTCATTTTACTTTAGGTAATATCAACTTGTTTGCCTGTTTAGTGGGAACATCTATGTTAAAAGATTTTGGTTTCCCCTTTATTATTTTCTTTCAATTTTGGCTGTGCAGAAGACAGAGAGTTCAATACAATTAGATAGCTTTCTATTAGAATATCATTGACTGACTAAAGTTGGATTATAGCTTATCCAGTTTGGTTTTGCACAGTTCATTAAGTCTTTGTGCTTTTCTTTTTTTAATTAGTACATCCTTGAGATCATTATGTGAACATAAGAGTGTTAAATCTGTGCTTTAGTAATAAGTAGCTTGCTGTATTTCATCCTGCCACAGTGTGTAGCAAAAATAAGATATCTATGTCTTTTCAAGTCGAGCTAGATTTCGCATATTTATGGATGAAAACCTTAAGGAAACTATTTGCTTTGTTGGTGTAGCCATTATTTTCTTTAAGGCAGTTTTAAAATCCCCTACAGTAAAATCTGGACCATTGTATTCCTGTTGCTCATTACTTGTGTTTTGAGGAACATGTATTTACTTGAAATCCATTTCAAGGAGTCTTTGAAGAAATAGCCATCTTTGCAGGTCACTCACAATGCAACTTCATTTAACATTTATTTTCTTTGGGTACTTCTGATGGTGAATTTTTACACGATTTCAGGTGAAGGTACTGGCCTGCTTCGCCTCCATAGCACCTATCGTCATGATCTTAAAATCTACAGCTCTGATGAGGGCCGTGTGCAGGTATAACCTCATAAGTGCTCACATGTTTATATAGTTTGAATATATTGTTCCCTTTATCTTTCTGTCTTGTTTGCTCCCTAAATTTAGTGGAGTAAGTTTCCTGATTTGTATGATCATTGACCCCTGAGTTTGCCATCATTAATGTATATGTTTACAGATGTCTGCAGCTGCATTTGCCAAAGGCCTACTTGATCTAGAAGGGCCGCTAACACCAATCCTGGTCTGTAGTTTGTAACATAATTGTGACTGCTTTTGGAAGTTGAGTTTCCATGACTGACTTTATTCCCTTTTTAAAGGTTTCCCTTGTTAGCAAGGACTCCTCTATGCTGGATGGACTTGACAATGCAAGTGTTGAGATGGAAGAAGCAAAGGTTTGTCATGCTTTTACACAGGCTAGGGGAAATGGAAATCCCGTAATTGAGAAGGCTTATTTGAAAATAATGTAATGAATTTGATCATGTGATTCTTTCTTTGCTACATAATTGAGACCCTTTTCCACATAATATATTTGCAGGCTAGGTTGAATGAGATTATAACTTCTGGTGTAAAGACGGTTCATAGCAGTGGAACATCTCCTTGGATGGATGATGGAGGTGGACTGCCTTCAAATGCTTCTGAACTTCTTCCCAAACTGGTAATTGCATTCTATTCTGCATGCTGTATCAGTCCCCATATCCTCTATTATTCTTCATTAGTTGCATGGAACTATAATTTTTCCAAAGTATAATAGACAAATTTCAAATATTGGCAAATATAGATATCCAAAGTAAGAAGAATGAAGGTGTTTACGCTTTTTATCATCCCAGTATCAACCTAAATTTTGCAGGTTTTCTTCCACAGCGATATCCACCAAATTTGGAATGGATTGGTGTGGTTTCTCTATGCCTAGGACACTTGAATATGGAACCATGAATCAAATAGGGGTTGGGATTAAAATGGTTCAATCATCCCTTAATCTGGTGGGTCAAAATGGGCCCTGTAATTCTCAAATGATATACCTTGGTTGGATCTGGTGGATCCACAAGTTCTGAACATTTGCACTCACTTCTAGTCGAGTGATGCAGTTAGGACATATTACTTGCACTCTATTCTATTTCCTTTTGCTTATTCTACCATTCAGTTCACTGCTATAGTCAGACTGCAGCAGTTTTGTGCCTAAGATTGCCAAATAATGCTTAAACCGTTATCATTTAATGATTAGGTAACATTGACTAAGAAGGTCACTGAACAAGTAAGAATGCTAGCTAAGGACGAGGATGAGGAACTTACAAAGACAAGCTCATATGATGTGATACTTCCTTACGACCAAGCAAAAGCCCTTGGTAAGACTAACATTGATGTTGATCGTATTGCTGCTGGATTACCATGTGGTAGCGAGGGATTTCTTCTGATGTATGCTCGTTGGAGAAAGCTTGTAAGGGACTTGTACAATGAGCGAAAAGAGTAAGTGCTACCATATTGTGTTTGGATGTAAGTTGCTGTGTTTGCAACTTGCGTCTATTTAAATTCTTTCCCCTGCAAGGCATACAAGGTGTAAGGATTTTTGAAGTTCTGGAATCTCTTTGGGCATCAAACCATTTTAAATTTTTTGTAATTTCAGATTCCAATTTTTTTTTAATTTCAACGTAATTGTGGCTGAAAATGATGTGATTGTTCAACATAAGATTCAAGTTCTTGAATATGACAGTTTTCTTGACATTGAGAATTTACTGGCAGACGATTTGACATAACACAAATTCCAGATGTTTATGACTCCTGCAAGTAAGTTGTCAGTTTTCATCTCTTTTGGATAATTTACCAAATTTATGCAATTAGCTATTACTTGTCTGTGATTATTTTGCTACATTATTGTTCTTGAAGTTTTATTTCTTGTATTTCCTTGGTGTTCTTCTAATAATTTTGTTTCTTATAAAAAAAGGAAATAAATTAATTGGATTCAAAACTCAATCTTATTATAAATAGAAAGCTGTTCATGGTCACGTAGAGAAAGTAGCTCATTGTGCTTTCCCGTACTTTTATCACCTGATCTTGTCCAAAATGGCTCATACACGAATATGCCTTAAAAATTTATCACTGGGTGCAACTATGGTCTTAAAATACTCTTGAGCTGTCTTTTTGCTGAATGTGATTTGTTCAATTTGTTATCACTTGACAGATATGATCTCCTGCACAATGCACATCTTAATCTAGAAGGTCTGAATGAGCTCTTCAAAGTTGCTCAGGTACAGACAATTAGGATGTGAGAATTCTTTTATTTTATGGTGAAGCAGGTCTGTTGTACTCATTATCCCCCTTTCAACTTATTTCCAGCTATCCTGCAACTTCTGTTTTGAGCATTGTGACGTACTTTTTTAAAAGAGATTGTTCTCCTTTTCAATTGAAAAACTCAGAAGTTTCCATATGAATCTCTTATATATATATATATATATATAATCACTTCTTCTTGGTAGGCATGCCAAATGTTAATTTAGGTGGGTTTATTATCATCACAGTTAGCCTGAGTCCTCTGTGGTATTGTAATTGCAGTTACTTGCAGATGGTGTCATCCCAAATGAGTATGGCATTAATCCAACACAGAAGCTCAAGATTGGTTCAAAGGTAACCTTTATGCTAAAAAAGTCTTGAATCTCCTATGGTTTAAGTAGTGGACAGAATATGCATATTCTTGGCTCCTTCAGACTTTTTGAAGTCACTTGATGGTCATGTGACTGCAAATATACCCCAATATATGCATTTGCCCCGATTTCTTATATTCATTCCACATCATATTGTATCTTTACTCCCTACTGATATCTATGTTCTTTTCCTTTTTATTCAGATTGCTCGTCGTTTATTGGGTAAGATAATGATTGATCTGAGGAATACTCGAGAAGAAGCCATCAGCGTTGCTGAACCAAAGAGTAATCATGATGAACATTCAAAGTTGACAGATTCTGAAAAGGAAGATAGGGAGTGCCAAACAAAGCTTCATGCCATGAATGAGGACAGAAAATCTAGCACAGGTGATATGTCAAAGCTGTACATTAAGACTGACGAGGTGAGGAGATCTAGTACAACAAGTGATATATCAATGGAACAGGATGACGACGATGATAAAGAGACCCAATATCGTTTGGATCCAAAGTAATATTAGACCCTCCTCCCCCCTGTTATTGACCATTCGAATTATAAAATATTTATATTGAAAATTTATCTTTATTTTCTCAGGTATGCAAATGTCAGAACACCTGAACGCCACGTGCGAACGCGCCTTTACTTTACATCAGTGAGTATACATTTTTCTATGAGGTTTTATATTTAGAAACAGGTATTCATGTAAATTTAATTTAATTTTTGGAATGACAGGAATCTCATATCCACTCTCTCATGAATGTCCTCCGTTATTGTAACCTGGATGAATCTCTTCAAGGAGAGGATGGCCTCATTTGCCATAGTGCTTTGGAGCGTTTATACAATACTAAGGAACTTGACTACATGAGCTATATAGTGCTGAGGATGTTTGAGAACACAGCGGTAAGTAAATAGGATTCCCAGGGTACTGGTTACTTAGAGGTTTTAATGTGAATCAATTCTCAGAGCTAGTGTTATGAGACCCCCCATTTACATTTATTGTTATAATCTGCCACTCCTTGTCATTAGTAATATTATTGGAGACTTATGCTGACACCAATATATGTTTTAAACTGAAATCGCAGGTAGCTCTAGAAGACCCCAAAAGATTTCGCGTAGAATTGACCTTTAGTCGTGGTGCAGATCTTTCACCATTGGAGGTAATGCATCTTCAATTATAGTAAACTGTTGTCGTTGAATGAATCAAAAAGTGTTCCTAACAAAGCGATAACAGGAATATCAATAAAGTGCAAAGGAACGGAATCATCTATGTGAGTTGTCTTTGCTTGTTCGAAAAAATAAGCTGTGTATTTTCTTTTGATTGGCAGAAGAATGACAGTGAGGCTGCTTCATTGCATCAAGAACACACACTGCCAATTATGGGTCCGGAGAGGCTGCAAGATATGGGTTCATATCTCACATTGGATAAAATGGAGAAAATGATTCACTCATTTGCGATGCCAGCAGAAGACTTTCCTCCACCATCAACCCCAGCAGGATTCTCGGGTTATTTCTCAAAAAGTGCAGCAGTGCTTGAGCGGCTGGTAAATCTCTGGCCTTTCCATAAGCATGCTAATTCTAATGGAAAGTAGCAAGTACCTTCCTCCCCACCCCTTCACTTCTTACATTCTTTGGTTGTTTTCAATCTTGATTCGCATGAAACTTTGGTTGGTTAAACAACCGAGGTCAGTTTTGACTACTTCTAGACAAATTTTGGAAGACTGACAAGTGATGATTACAAATAAATGTTAGGTAACCCTGTTAGTTGTTACCAAAAAAGAAAAGAGAGGGTAACCTGTTAGTTGAAATTGAGAGCTTTCATTTCTCTCTCTTTATCTGTCGTAATCTCTCTTTATCTCCCTCACCCAGTCACCCTTCCTTTTTCTTATATATATTATTTTCTTCTATTAATTTGAATTACAATGTCAAATGACTTCTCCGCGAGTTCACTGTTGCCCATTTTGGAAATGGGCACCTCAAGAAGCTTTACTATATGGTTTGATCATGCGCTTAGAGGAAGAACTGCTGTAATATTCCAGTGAGATTGGAATTCACTTTTATGACTTAGTTGTATCTATTCGCACGTGTTGCAACTCGAAAATAATAAAATGCTCTCCTGGTGTTTCAAAGATCCCTATCTTATAAATGTAAGCAATAATATAATATCTCGGACAACTTTTCTTTATCAAAAACAAAAAAGTGGTAACCACGATTTAAAGGTGGGGAGCACTGGAGCAGCGTGTTCCTCATTGTTCCTAATTTAATCTCAGCAACCTCAGTAATGCAGGTGTAATGTGGATTATATGAGAGAAAAAAGGTGCGCCGTAGTGGGGAGAAAGATGGGGATAAGACCCATAAAGAGTTTCAGATGCTTCCAGCTCTACCAAAATACCCGATCTAATAATCTCAGCCCTTAAATTAAAGTATGTTTATATGTGTCAACAATAAAATTATCCCACTTTTTGCCAAAAATAAAATAAAATAATCCCACTAATAGAATTGGGGGGAAAAGGCTCCGGCCGAAAACAAAAGATTCGGGGAAAGGGATATTAGATGGAGTAACCAAAAATCCTACTTACATAATAACTATTAGTTACTGGTTCTTTTTTCCGCTTCAAGTTTAAATACCCTCTCTTACTTTACCTTACAAACACAATTTAGTTTAGTGGCATTAGGGCATAATTTGATGAATTAATTCTATAATTTCTTCAGTGGCAATCATCGGATGGTAAGTATCTGTCATCATCACCATGGTCCTGGTCGTGGTAATCTTATCTGTAACATATGGAGTGGGTTTCTTTCACGTATTTGCCAGTTCCTTCACTAATACGGTATACCTGGAAATTAGGACTCTATCTATATTCCATAGATTGGTAATTGAATTAATCTTTTATGATTTATCCACCAGATCGAATATTGGTGAAAAAGAGATTGATTACACTAATTGTGAAATAAAGTGATGTGACAAATGGATAGAGCACTAATTTATGGTCTAAGAATCCTTGAATAGAGTTAACCATTATGCATTTCACAATGCGGTGCGAACAATGGTATCACATCTTCTTCTCTTTTTGTATTATATATTTTTTTTCCTGTCTCTTCCACAGATTTATTACTAATTTTTTATCAATTTATGCTGTATCATAACTTCATAAGTATAGGGATGGAGAGTGAAATCAATCTTCAATCTGGAGTTTACACGTGTCATACTTTTAATTGTTTAATCTATTAAAAAATTATTTAAAGAAACTTGTATGTGAAGGAAAAATAAGCAAATATGTAGTGGGTACTTGAAGTGGAAGTGTGAATAAAATTTCCTTGCGTCTCCTAGATGGCTACATACTGGTCAAAACACATGTAAATGCTGGAGAGGAAGGTACGAGGTAGCAATAACAAGTAGATACATATATGTAGTTATTGTTAAGCCACTGTTCAACTACTTCCAAGTTGGATAAGGGAATTAACGTCACCGTCTGATGGGTTCTTGGAAGAAACATTTTCTTATGCAAAGATCACCAACCTAATGTAATGTTACCCAAATAGGAAAAACAGAGGGTTAATTGCACAATTTTCTCACGGACTCCTCTTTTCATCGTCGTGTGGAGCCTGGAGGGTAGAGATTCTCATCCCCTACTTTGAATTGAAGTCGAAATATAATATTAGCATAAAAAGAAAAACGGTCGGAAAAATACAAGATTTATATAGAAATTTGCTCATCATAATTGTTCTCATATGCTAGAAGTTTCTCTCACATCTTGTATTAATAGTGCATCTCAATAACCCTCTAATTGACGTCCATAAAATATGCATAAATGACTCTTTTTTTCAGTGTTTCTTATGATCATTTGAGAAGATTATACTTGCTCAAACCCACCACTTCATTCGGAAGTTAAATCAACAAATTGAAAAAGAACAAAGGTGGAAAGAATTTCTAGAATGCTTTACAGGTCTCTTCCGTGTTCCATCCTTTCATTGTTTCTTTCTTTCTCTGGCATATCAATGGTAGTAGGACTACGTCAACATCAAACAGGTTTTAGACTCTAGTGACCAGTGACTACAAGCTTTAAGGTAAAGCAAAGACCACAATGGAAATAGACGGTCTTGTTTGATTTTACCTTAAAAAAGAGAAAAACAAAAATTCCATTAGAATAGTTAAAAGGAGTGCCCCAATCACGAGATACACGACAATTAAAAACCTGTGCTATGAGCCAGTACGGTAATTTTCTCTTAAATAAAATGAAAAACAATAATAACCAAAAAAATTAACAATTTGGAAGAGCCTTATAGAAGCTAGTCAGTCAAGTACATGATATCTTCATTGAGCTGTTAATCCGCACTAAGGGACAATTCACAATTGTGTCCTACAAACAGTTGACGCTTCAAACATCTTAGAGAGATAAAAAGAGTGAAAAAAGCAGGGCATGATTATAAACAGAGTTTCAGTTACTGAGAAAGAGACCTTTCTGTTTTCTCTTTGATTTCTCTGTGTTCTGTATTATGGTTGTGTGATATCTCCATCTTTTAGAGGACCTGAAAATCAATAGGTTGAGAGATGGATGGCAAAGCTGAGACTTTAGACGCTGTGTTGAAGGAAGCTGTGGATTTGGTACCAAAACAGAGCAACCTATCACTCAGTTTTTCAAATTCGAATTTTTACTCAGAATTACTTTTGGGTTTGGTTTTAATTCTTTCAACTCTTCAATTTCAGGAGAACGTACCTATTGAAGAGGTTTTTCAGACCTTGAGGTGTAACAAACATGGGCTCACATCTGAGGCTGCTCAGCAAAGGTTGGCCATTTTTGGGTACAACAAGCTTGAGGAGAAGAAGGTACTGCTCGTTTAATTTTCTGGATTTATTTTCCATGGTACGGAAGAGAGCTAAAGTCTAAACTGCTTCTTAACATTTTTCCCTTTATGGGATTTTGGTTGTTTACAGGAAAGTAAGATTTTGAAGTTTCTGGGATTTATGTGGAACCCTCTCTCATGGGTGATGGAAGCTGCAGCTATCATGGCCATTGCACTTGCCAATGGAGGAGTGAGTATTTTTTTTTTTCGTTCTTTCAATGACTTCTTGACTTTTCCTCTGTCTAGCTTTTGAGCAAAATTGGTAAAGAAAGAAACTGAAAAGGAAATTCTGGTTGTGTGTTTCCATTAATCACCTGCATATTGGAAAAGAATTATTGACTATTTTTAAAAAAACAGTAAATAGATTAGTTTTGGTTTTGCAGGGAAAGCCTCCTGATTGGCAAGATTTTGTTGGTATCATTACTCTGCTTATTATCAATTCAACTATAAGTTTTATAGAAGAGAACAACGCGGGAAATGCTGCTGCTGCTCTCATGGCCCGTCTCGCCCCCAAAGCCAAGGTATTTAGCAGAATAGCCTATGCTTTTGATCTTCTAACTGTATCTTTAGAGTTGTTTATAGTTTCTATAAAATAGGGTGTTGATTTTGTATGTAAATATATCGGTGCTTAATACCATGGTTGTCTTAGTACCATTCTTTTTTCATGTGATTTCAGGTCTTTCGAGATGGGAGGTGGATTGAAGAGGATGCATCCATTCTTGTTCCTGGTGATATAATCAGTATTAAGCTTGGGGACATTATTCCAGCTGATGCTCGTCTCCTTGACGGCGATCCATTGAAAATTGATCAGGTGCTTTTGCAAGCCCATTCTTCATTCTGCTGATTTAAGGTTGATTTGATTGAGTGGAGCTATTTTCACTTAATTCTTTGTATTTGGTCTTTGCAGTCTTCACTTACCGGCGAGTCACTTCCTGTGACAAAAGGCACCGGTGACAGTGTGTATTCGGGTTCTACATGCAAACAGGGAGAGATTGAAGCAGTAGTAATTGCCACGGGTGTTCATACCTTTTTCGGTAAGGCTGCTCACCTTGTTGATACCACGAATCAACAGGGCCACTTTCAAAAGGTAAGAATATGCTTTCATGGATTTCCTTGTCCATACATGAAACTGAAGAAATGAAAATGACTGAAGAATATAAAATAAAATAAAAACTAAAGATTTTAATGCCGGATTGAAAATGCATTTGCTATGTAGGTCTTGACTGCTATTGGGAATTTCTGTATATGTTCTATTGCCGTGGGAATGGTTGTAGAGATCATAGTCATGTACCCAATTCAACACCGGGAATACCGCCCAGGAATTGATAATCTTCTCGTACTACTTATCGGAGGAATTCCCATTGCTATGCCCACAGTTTTATCTGTGACAATGGCTATTGGATCTCATCGCTTATCTCAGCAGGTCAGTTATGATAAGTTTTCAATGTTATTAGCTTGCCAATTAAACTGATCAAGGCTTGACAGGAGCTGGTATATCTGCATATCTCAAAGAAAATAGTTTAATACTACAGGGTGCTATTACTAAAAGAATGACAGCAATTGAAGAAATGGCAGGCATGGATGTTCTTTGCAGTGACAAAACTGGAACTCTGACATTGAATAAGCTTTCGGTTGACAAGAACCTTTTAGAGGTTGGTTTCTGTTGGTGTCTTCTTAACTTATTGTATTATAATACGTATTTCAACTCCTTTCCTGGATTTATTTGTTTAGGTCTTTGCTAAAGGGGTGGATGCAGATACTGTTGTTCTAATGGCAGCTCGAGCCTCCCGAGTGGAAAATCAAGATGCAATAGATGCCGCTATTGTGGGAATGTTGGCTGATCCAAAGGAGGTATATATATTAATACACATGCAAAAGTAACAAATTTTTGCATATACATTAGATTTTGGTATTTGTTTTTCCATGTGTTATGCTTACTTGTTTCTTCTTTGGACTGTAAAATAGGCGAGAGCCAGCATTCAAGAAGTGCACTTCCTTCCTTTCAACCCAACAGAGAAGCGAACAGCTCTAACATATATTGACAGTCTAGGTAAGATGCATCGCGTCAGCAAAGGTGCACCAGAGCAGGTATGATTATCAGCTATTATCTGTCTGTTTTAATGGTTTTGGTGCTATTGTAGTAATTCATACCTGTGATTTGATTATTAGATTTTGAATCTTGTACACAATAAATCAGAGATAGAACGTAGAGTTCACACTGTGATTGATAAATTTGCGGAGCGAGGATTACGATCCCTAGCAGTAGCATACCAGGTAACATTAAGTGGGTTATCATGTCAACTTTCTTCTCACGTCTACCTTATATTTTATAGTTGAAGTTCTTATGGCTATTTTGGCCTTTTATCATTGTATTCACAGGAAGTTCCAGATGGAAGGAAAGAGAGCCAAGGAGGGCCTTGGCAATTTATTGGCCTCATGCCTCTGTTTGACCCACCTAGACATGATAGTGCAGAGACAATTAGAAGGGCATTGAATCTTGGGGTAAATGTTAAGATGATTACAGGTGCACCTCCTTCACTCTTACTACCGTTTTTGCATTTGGATACATTTTGTTGTCCCATTTAAGCTTCTCCAGTGGAATACAATACTAGATTATGGTGAATTCTTTCTTAACTTTATGTCAAATACAAGATTTGAGCGAGCTGCTCTTAGCTTCACTGTTAATTCCAGGTCTGACTTTTTTCTCATTATTTTGATTGGTATATGATCTGCTTTGCCCTTTACATTTGCAATCAGGTGATCAACTGGCAATAGCAAAGGAGACAGGTCGCCGTCTGGGTATGGGTACCAACATGTATCCTTCATCAACTTTGTTAGGCAAGAATAAAGATGAGTCAATTGCTGCTTTGCCAGTTGACGAACTTATCGAAAAAGCTGATGGATTTGCTGGTGTTTTCCCTGGTACTTACTCTCTCCATTCCCTTTAGTTCAGATTTTCTCAAGCAATCTGCTTCAGCTGCTAATATATGCACAACAAAGATAAACTATTGCTTTGGTGGATTTCGGAGCCTATTTCTTTCATCTTTTGTGCTTAGTCATCTGTACTGTTTCCTGTAGAGCACAAGTATGAAATCGTGAAACGATTGCAAGCCAGAAAGCATATATGTGGAATGACTGGTGATGGAGTTAACGATGCTCCTGCTCTTAAAAAAGCTGATATTGGAATAGCAGTCGCCGATGCAACTGATGCAGCTCGTAGTGCTTCTGACATTGTCTTGACGGAACCTGGCCTGAGTGTCATCATAAGTGCTGTACTAACTAGTCGGGCAATATTCCAGAGAATGAAAAATTACACGGTGAGACTGTGTTCTGATTATGCCAATGCTCAAAATAAGCCAAGTAATTGTTTTTGGTCAGGCTTTTCACCAACCCAAAACCCCAACCGCATTCATAATTGGGTTTTTTCTTGTTGCAGATTTATGCTGTTTCCATTACAATCCGTATTGTGGTAAGTTATTTTGAAACAATCAATTTCTTTTCTTGCACATGTGGCATAGGGTTGAGTCCACTTAATTTCTTCTGTGACAGCTTGGTTTCATGTTACTGGCACTCATATGGCAGTTCGACTTCCCACCCTTCATGGTGCTGATTATTGCTATTCTTAATGATGGTTAGTAGTATTCGTCTGATATAGTTTAAAAGTAATTTATGAATCAGAAAAGCTAGTTCAATTTACATCAACTCCTTCAACGTGTATGTATGGCATTGCAGGTACAATCATGACGATATCAAAAGATCGGGTGAAACCATCTCCTCTGCCAGATACCTGGAAACTAGCAGAGATCTTTGCAACTGGAATCATACTTGGTGGTTACTTGGCTATGATGACAGTCATTTTCTTTTGGGCCGCATACAAGACAGACTTCTTCCCTGTAACTCTTTTTTTGGGTGCTTTTGGGTCTTTCTAACAATGTCATTAGGGTATTCTCTGGTTCGAACTAGTAGCTGGGCTAACACTTATATTTGTTATTTTCAGCGTACATTTGGGGTTTCAAGCCTTCATATAAAGGATGAGGATAACCTCAGGAAGCTTGCATCTGCAGTGTACCTGCAAGTGAGTACCATCAGTCAGGCCCTCATATTCGTCACACGAGCGCGGAGTTGGTCTTTTGTCGAGCGACCTGGTCTGTTACTTGTAGCAGCTTTTGTTATTGCTCAGCTGGTGAGTGAAATATTTGCTTTTTTGCTTGCATATTCTGATTATATGGGAGCTTCAACATCCTCAGTTTTAAATCTTCTTGTTGAGCAGATTGCTACACTAATCGCTGTGTATGCGAATTGGAGTTTTGCTGCAATTGAGGGAATTGGGTGGGGATGGGCTGGCGTGGTTTGGCTATACAATCTCATCTTCTATTTTCCACTTGATTTCATCAAGTTCATCACCCGATATGCCTTGAGTGGGAGAGCTTGGGATCTCATAATTGAGCAAAGGGTATGTGATGATGATATTAATAGAGTACAAAAATTAGTTCGCCTCACACTTTTTTGATTTGGAACTCTGCGTTTTGCAGACTGCCTTCACAAGGAAGAAGGATTTCGGGAAGGAAGAACGGGAGCTTAAATGGGCACATGCACAGAGGACCCTCCATGGGCTGCACCCACCGGATACTAAGATGTTCGGAGAGCGCACAAGTTATACAGAACTTAATCAGATGGCCGAAGAAGCAAAAAGACGAGCTGAAATTGCCAGGTACAACAAACTCGTTTGACCCTCCATTTTCTCTATGAATTTTTAATCAGATAGGTAGGCAGATAAATTGATTGGTACGGTGTTGTTGCAGACTGAGGGAATTGCATACCCTGAAAGGGCATGTGGAATCAGTGGTGAGACTAAAGGGCCTGGACATAGATACAATTCAGCAAGCTTACACCGTCTGAAATATGAAAGAATATGATTCCCCTTCTCAAATTCAACCCCGCCATGAATATTATGCATGAATACTGGATAGCGTAGTTATACAGCTTTATGGTTTGTAATATATACCATCACAAACATGAACAACAAACTTGATTGTTATTTGGGGTTTCAGTTCTACTACAGCTAGCTGTTTGATAATTAATATATAACTAATGTTGATAAAAGTTTAATAAATCTATGAAATGAAAAGAAACAAAGTTGACACTTGAAACTGCAAATCCCCAAATGAAAGACTGAAACAGCTAGCTAGCGAGAGAGAGCTCATCTTATATTTAGAGTGAGCGGTACTTGTCAATCTTCTTCTCAAGCTCGTCTTTTTTGGCACCAACCACCCGATCCACTTCCTTCCCTTTTTTCAACAGCACAAACGTCGGCATTGCCTGAACCCCAAATTCCTTTGCCACATCCTGTTTCGAAAACCAATTAAAGAACAAACAATGTCAGTCAGTCGGTTAATTAATTCAAATTGAGATTAACAAATGAATGGACGTACAGATAACTCATCAACGTCGATCTTGGCGAAGTCGACGTCAGTGAACTTGGCGGCCATGGCGTGAATGGCCGGCTCTATGAACCTGCAGGGCCCGCACCAAGACGCCGAGAAATCTATCACCAGCTTCACAAGTGTAATCCAACAACAACAAAATCAGATCCACAATCTAATCAGAAAGGTTTCTTTGAAGTCAAACAAGTACCAGCTGGGAAGATTCTTTGGAGGAGTTGAAGTGAAGCTGCCATCTTGCCGATGAGTGAAACGACATCACCCGAGAATCCTCCGCCGCCGTAGACGACCCCTCCGCCGCCGACCCTCCAACCAGGGATGACAGAAACGATCCCATGCTCTCTCTCTCTCTCTCTTCTCCTACTCAACACCTACCAAATTACCAATACCAAATAACAAGCTGCTGCCAAGGCCTTTATTTATGTCAGTCAGTCAATGTCAAACGACCGTCTATTGAAGATGACGACGCCGTCTATATTTATTCACGACGCGAATCACGATCATGATCTCTTGTCTCGGTGTCGTGTCGTTAATAACAAAGAATAATTTGTCAACAGCTCCTCTACCTCTATGCTAATTGCCAATTGAGCCACTCATTATGCGGGCTTTCTATGAACCCCACAGGCCCACAGTGATTTTTTTAGGCTAAACTTGAACTACCAAGAACTTCAGAAGTGAGTATGTACTATGTACTTTTTTGTTTTAACATGTAAAAACAAAAGTACAAGTTTTTCTCTGACAACAATGAAGTTACTGATCAAATTAATCAATCGTTCAGTTACTGCAATGCGATAACAGTTGCACTGTTTTTCTTTGATAGCAATAAAGTTACCGATTAATCGATCATCTACTGCAATGTAATGACACTTGCAAATGTAGTGCAATTTTTTTTTTTTTCTAATTTTCTACTTGCTAATGTTATTTAGGGTCACTAAAATTTATTTAAATATGTCCAACTATGATTATTAATCGATCATCTACTGCAATGTAATGACACTTACAAATGTAGTGCAATTTTTTTTTTTTCTAATTTTCTACTTGCTAATGTTATTTAGGATCACTAAAATTTATTTAAATATGTCCAACTATGATTTAATAAATTTAGGAAATTTTTTAGTTTTAAAAACCGGAGGCACCGCACACTGCATACAATATAAAACAAAAAAACTTGAAATTTCCATCCGGTAATTATCTTTTATTAAATAAATATCCCTATGTATGGCACTTTAATTTTCAAAGTGAAAAGATAGAAGAACCTGAAAGGCTGAACCTTAAAGTTGGCTTATTCTACCATTAAATTCTAATGTACAGGCAACAAATGTAATCCAAATGCTACAGTTTGTTTTTGAGGTTAACTAAAATGGAACTGGAGCACCTTGTTTCTTGTTCACGATAGCCATGGCCAAATACCTTGTACCCATTCCAATGGGCACCTGTTCATCAGGCCCCTCCCAGAAGGGGGCTTCACCTTCGCCAACCAGACGCCAATATCCACTCCTTAGAGACTCGTATTGTTCCTCTGTACAGTTCTGTAATAATGCTTCCACTCGGAAATTTATCCCAAGAGAACCAAGCAACTGAGACTGAGTAATTGGGCCATGAACAGACACATCTCCTGTAGACAATATTAAAATCAAACGAAATAATAACATATCTTCAATTTTCACTTTGACCCAATTCATGGAAATATAATACTAGAAAAAACACTGAGATAGTGCACCTGAAACTTCCTCAGCAGAGTGCCTGATGGAAGCAAAATCAACATATGCACTAAGATCAGCAGATCCTGGGTCATCCAGAATGTCTACAAATTTATGTTTCCGAATGGCCTACAACGAACGAAATATTGCCAAAGTTAGAAAGACGACCAACAGTTTGCATGACTCGCATCTTGAAAAGACTACCCAAGCAAGCAACGGCAAGGCAACAGACCTGCATACTATCTGAGACTATTCCATTCTGGCCATAATCAATTATAAGAGCTCCACCTCCATCAGAAGCAATTCTTTCAGCAATAGTTTGAGTCAACTCCATTGCTTTGGGGCAAACCTCAATATGCTCAAGCTTTGCTATTTCTTCATTTGCAGCCCATTTGCAGCGTTTTGCCAGATAAAGAGTTGCTGGTGTAGGCTGTGAAGAAAGAACAAAACGAAACCTAAACAATATTTATGAGTACTTAATAATGCAAGTCTATTGTAAAAGAAATCTGCAATAGACTAATTCTGTAAGACTTGATATCACATCCTTACGTTGAATCTTCTGCAACATCGACCATTTTCTCACACCAGCCACGAGAAGACCTCTGTACAAAAATAAAATTAAGAAATCAGATTAAAAGCATAAGAGAATATTCATAGAATGAGCTAAGTTATAGGTCAGAAATGGACCAGACACCTGAAATTGATGAACTGGTAAAGCGTCATAAAACTCGTGAGCTATGATGATAGATGGCACTGGCATGACAATGAAGAAAATTAGAGTAGAAAGCAACTGTAGTTGGCAAGGAAGAAAACAAGCCGTCATATTCAAGCTTCTAAGTTCAAAGATATAATACAATAATTTACCATCGTAATAATACTGTACAAATATTAAAGACCTATATTTTTTGGGGTTAGAATGACCACATCATAAAAGGAATTGACTACTATAAACTTATCAACATGATCATTATATTCAGCATTGCAATATTAAACATGATATCTGTAAATCAGTGTCAATGCTAGGTAATTGAACAGAATGTGAAGGTGAAAATCATGTTGTAATAAGTAAAGAAACATAATGCATCCGATAATCATATGAGAATCTAAATTATTTCAATATTGGAACTTGGACTTATAATAGTTCCTAATAGAATCTCTTTATAAAATGTCCTGTTTGCTTCTCATGCAAAGAAGTTGTTGCATAAACACAAATTAGAGATCTTTACATTCAACTGTTAACACACTGTCACACACACAAAACAAGCTTGTATTTATTGGAATATCATCAATAAGAACATAACCACATACATCCTGCAGGAACTTGCTCCAATGTGGCATGCCATGATACAGGAGTTTTAGCCAATGCGCTTACAGTCCTTTTGTCAGCCATAACCTCTTCGTCTACACATTTCAGGGTCTGGTGCTGAAGCTTCTGTAACGTAGGACTGCACTCTACCATGTGTATATTCAACGATTTGGTGAAGTTGTTAAATTTTGACGCACCCTACACAACAAAGTAAAGAAAACAAAAAGAAAATTAAGGCATACTGTATTTCCATTCTATAGTTTAAACAAGAGATTCAAATGAGTCGAGCCTTTTCATACACGAAGAAGGTCAGCCATGAGAGTTCCTCTTCCTGGACCTAGCTCGACAAGGTTCACTCTATCAGGCTGTCCCATTTGCTCCCAGAGAGACATTGCCCAAACACCAACCATCTAAATTCAAATCAGCAGTAGAAACAATGACAAATTATTCTTCAGAATCAATGTAAAGGAAATGCCAACTGAATTCAATAAATTAACAGGGAATTAAGAAAATTGGGTACCTCACCAAACATCTGGCTCACTTCCGGAGAGGTTATGAAATCACCTTCTGCTCCAAACACATCACGATTCATGTAGAACCCAGCTTTTGGGTTTGTCAAAACTTCCTCCATATACTCAGCAACTGAGATTGGCCCGCCACGGAACTGACCCAAAAAGCACATTCACAACGCATTATCACACTGATAGCTATATTTACTGTCATGCATATGAGAACAGAAGAGAAGAAAGAAACCTTGATGATGCCTTTGAGGTGCTTTACGAGCTCAGAGTCCGAAGAAGGTTCATGGGAATGCTCTGCCATTAAAATTAAAAAAATGAAAATAAAAACCCATTACCGAAAGCTAATTGGGGATGGCATAGAAAATGGGGAAGTGGTGGTTACCAGGTGGGTTGTATAGGCCGGAGCGGTCGATGGTAATTGTGGCAGTGGGTTGAGTAGTGATTTGGTCAGGGTTGTTCTCCGACTGTTCGACAAAAGAACTGTGTGGGATTTGGGATGAAGAAAGGGAGCGATTGTGAAGCAAATGAACTGAAGATTGTGGGAAGACGTAGCCATTGGAAAGACGACGAGTTGTGGAAGCTTGTATTAGAAGTCGTCTCAACATTTTGGGACGCTGGTCTCTGCGCGACTGGCGTGGAACTGGAACCAACAACTGAAGTTTTGAACTAGCTCAGCTCACCACGGCTCACGACGAGGTATGCAGTGTGCAGCCTATGCCTATGGCTAGAAATCTGACCTATTATACTGCGACAAGTAAAAATAGCAAGGCAAATAAAACACATGGGGATGTAGCTCAGATGGTAGAGCGCTCGCTTAGCATGCGAGAGGTACGGGGATCGATACCCCGCATCTCCATAATTTTGTTCTAAATGGCTTAAATTTTTTTTTCTTTTGGGGTATACTCAATGGGGGCTAACGGCAAACAGACTAGTAAGAAGTAGGAACTAAGCGAGCCTTAGAAGTTAGAACAGCCCACCAAAAAGAAATGCTTTACCACGTTTAAGCTAAAAGAAACGCTGTTTAGTTTAGTGGTTTAAGATAATGAGAATTTGTATAGAAAAATTATTATGTGTAGACATAACACCTCCTGATATGTTGAATTAAAAAAGGTCTCTAAATTACCAAAATTGAATCTATATGCACCCATAATTTTTATCTTTTGTAATTTGGCCGAATTATTTTCAGTTTTGATCACTAACATTGAAGATGCATGTGCCTCAAATGGTACATGGGAATAGCTATTTCCACATCCGATTTCATTGAATTGCAATTTGATTAAGATTATCCAGAAGTACAAGCGGAAAGAGTATGATAGTAGTGGTAGTAGTAGTAGTATTTATGCATTAATACTGATCGAGGCATATTTGGTATTGAATTAGACTTAGACATTCTCCCAAACGGGTGGCGCATGCATGTTACAAGTAGAGTACATCTGATGCTCATTTTGTTCACCATGGATGTAGTAAGAATAGAAGAGCAAGGCACTGCTGGCAATGGCAGAAGCATATATTAACACCGTTGCCATGAGGTTCATAAACAACCCAAATTGATATGCAAACCCCAGCAGGATGGCGCTGGACAACCCGCAAAGTATGAATTTCAACACCTCTTTCTTCAGCGATTTGTCGCCTTTGGGCAATCCCTTGAACACTGCATGACACTTGTCCAAGACAAAGTATGCCACGTAAACGGCCACCACGAAAGCTATGACGGCGGTGTCGCTGTGCTCGAATGCACGGTACATGGTTGTGAGACAACAAATTGTGAGGTTGAAATAAACAAAGCAGGGGGTGATGGTTTGTGTATGATTATCAGAGGCTTTCATCTTTTCAGAAGTTGGCAACATCTTGCAATTCACTCTAGCAGACCACTTCCAAAAAACAGGGTTTGGCTTGTAGATTTCCCAACTCGATCTCTTAATTTATACTCTTATTTTGTGAAAGCATCATGGATGATGCTCAGAAGTTACCACGAAAGTTGGTTGAAACAACACAGAAGCTCCAACTCCAAGAAAGAGAAAGTGATTACTTTTGACTTTGACGGTCTGTGGGACCGGCCCAGAACTGTAAAACGAAGTTAAATGGGCCAAACTGGACCGAAGCTTCGGACATTCAGCCCACAAAGAAAACGGTGTCGTAGGGTGATGACCATCCAACTTCGGCCTGAAAATGAAGTGAACTTTAAACCCATTGAGTTGAAAGTAGAAAGTTGAAACCCGTAGGCTCTGTTGTGGTGGATCCCAAATAGTACGGACGAGCAAGAGTGAGAGTAAGCTATGGCATATGGGGGTGGAATAAGGCAGGTGAATACCCATTGAGTTGAAAGTTGAAAGTTGAAACCCGTAGGCTCTGTTGTGGTGGATCCCAAATAGTACGGAAGAGCAAGAGTGAGAGTACGCTATGGCATATGGGGGTGGAATAAGGCAGGTGAAATTGGAGCGAGAGAGCGAACTCAGAATCGAAGTCGGCAACGACTCGCCTCTCAAGCTCCGCCTACTCAACGGCACCGCCGAGATCTTTGGCACCGAGCTCCCCCCTGAAATCTGGCTCACCTTTCCTCCCAGGCTCAAATTTGCTGTAACCTTCCTTTTCTGTTCTTTTTTTTTTATTTACAGTACAAAATTTCATCTACTTGTTTCTCTTTTTAATTTTCTTTATATAAAGTTAATGTTTTTATATTTTTTATTGCATTGCGTTGTGGATTGATTTTTAAAGGTTTTTACTTGGTATGGAGCCACAATTGAGATGGATGGCAGTACAGAAACCGATTACACTGCTGATGAGGTATTTAATTTGTTATCTGCCTTTGCTTTTTTGCTTGCTTTATATCTGTAGCAAATGGGAATGATGATGATCTTTGCAATCTTTGATCTTTTAGACGCCAAATATCAGTTATGTAAATGTCCATGCCGTACTGGAAGGACGGCGAAAACGCGCTAAAACATCTTTGTCGGATGACTCCTCTCAGCCTCAGGTACGACTAGTTCACTTGGTTTTTTTCTTACTTTGGCATATAAATGCAAAGTTTTCAATGTGTGTGCTAATCAGTGTCTTTCTTTATTGAAAATAAGTATTGGATCTCCGAGTGTGACACCTTAAATTTTCAATGAATAATTGGAATAAAAACGCAACTGTTAGTGTATGTTCAACTTGAAAGTTGAATCTTTTTGGCTCAGAAGTCAACACCAAGAATTATCGTAATCCTTTTGCTATGTGCATATTGGTTGTTTATAAGCGTCTTTGTGGTCAGGGACCAAGGGTGATTGTTGTGGGACCTACGGATTCTGGGAAAAGTACCTTGTCAAAAATGCTTCTTAGTTGGGCAGCTAAACAGGGATGGAAACCTACTTTTGTCGACTTGGATATTGGACAAGGAGCTATAACAATTCCTGGATGCATTGCTGCTACTCCTATTGAAATGCCTATAGATCCAGTGGAAGGAGTTCCTCTCCAAATGCCCCTCGTTTATTTCTATGGGCACACAACTCCCAGGTAATTGATTGAGCATTTCCTGTCATTTGTATGGTTATTTCTAGACCTATCCTTTCATATCTTGCATTGATATACCTAGAGTAGTACAGTTAGGAGAATTCTTGTATTGCCAATTTCTTTGGCTCTGTCATCAATGTTATTACTTGTTAAATCCTTTGAGATTTGTTGTTTTGCAGTAATAATGTAGATTTATATAAAGTTCTTGTAAAGGAGCTTGCTCAAATGCTAGAGAGACAATTTACTGGCAATGCTGAATCTCGAGCTGCTGGAATGGTGATCAACACTATGGGATGGATAGAAGGTGCAGGCTATGAGGTATTTAGGCTGTTTGTACCACAGGGATGACCGTTGAGTGATTTAGAAATGCTTTGGTTAACTTCATGTTTTTGAAACTTGTGTTTGATAGTTTCTTGTGTTGTACCTTTCTTGCAGTTGCTTCTTCATGCAATTGATACATTCAATGCCAATGTTGTCTTGGTTTTGGGTCAGGTAGATCCTTCAAGTTTGCATTTTCTTTTCATGATTAGGGAATTATCTTAGTGAATTATGCAAGCTTTTCTTTTTTTTTCTTTTTGTGAATCCGGAGCATCCTTGTTCTGTTCTCTTTGCTCTTATTGATTGAGTCTATCACGAAGTTTCCAAGTCTATGTTAGCTTTTAATAGATTATTGTTCCTAAAATATTTATAGTTTTTACAAATTGGTTTTATATATAGGAATCCATGACATTACAGATATTTCTTTAAATTTCTGTGCAGGAAAAGCTTTGCAGCATGCTTAGAGATGTACTAAAGAACAAGCCCAATGTGGATGTTGTTAAACTTCAAAGATCGGGGGGAGTTGTATCTAGAAATGGCAAATTTCGTCAAAAATCCAGGAGTTTTAGGATAAGGGTAAATAGCACCTTTTGGGGTTAATAAAGTTACAGAAATATGTTGCCATTTTAGTCCTTGTTTTATTTGCTCTCCTGATGACAAGGCTCATATGTACTGATATTTATGACAGGAATATTTTTATGGCCTTGCAAATGATCTCAGCCCACATTCTAGTATCGCAAATTACAGCGATTTATCTGTCTTTCGAATTGGTGGTGGGCCACAGGCCCCACGTTCAGCTTTGCCAATTGGTGCAGAGCCTGCTGCAGACCCCACAAGATTGGTGCCTGTGAATATTAACCGGGATTTGCTCCATATGGTTCTCGCTGTTTCATTTGCCAAGGAGCCTGATCAAATTATTTCTAGGTAATCTCATAGCAATCTATCTGATTTAAGAAAAATGAAATGAATCAATAAGGTCAGTTTTGTTCATTGAACTTCACAGGAAATGGTAGATGCTTTTAATTCACCCCCTCACTCCCATGAGAATTAAAATATTGTGGTATATCTAGCTGGCTTTTCAATCTGTGAAGATGCGAATTTGACCATGACATAATGTATTTCAGAGTAGAATCCTTGGAGTCTTATAAAACTACAATGGCCACTCTTGTGATTGCTGACCTAGTTATTTTTTGTGCAGTAATGTTGCCGGGTTTATCTATGTCACAGACATTGACATTCAGAGGTTTGAATTCTGAGCTATTCTGACTAGCTAGAAACACTAGTTAAATTCTGCTTTTGTCTGATCAAATCTAACTTAAGTATATACATTTCAGGAAGACAATTACATACCTTGCACCATCTGCGGGTGATCTTCCAAGCAAATATTTGATTATGGGAACCTTGACATGGCTTGAAACATGAAGTTTTCAAACACAAATTTCATGACTGAAAAACCCCCCAATAGTTTTTCAGGTCGATGGCTATGGCTTACCGATGAATGTACATTACTGACTTATGAGTTATGTAAGGAGTATAAGACGTGAACTACATAGCCTGGTCATATTAGTTGATGAAAGAAAATGGGTCTGCAAGCATGTTGTAGTTTAATGATGTACTTACCTCTCGCAACCCAAATAAATGGGTTTTGTGATTCTGTATAGCTTACTCTTTTTTTTTTATGAAATTTAAATGCAAACTGCATGCTTTCCTTCCGGTAGAATTATTCATTATTGGGGTTTTGGAATTTCGATCTTGTGTACAGTGGTTCTGTTGCATCAAATAGGAGTGGTATTATATTATGCTAAATACATGGGACACGTCGTGACCGGTGACAACTCCAATTAATGTTGTCTTTATTTTTAGTATTCATTAATCTAAAACCTCTTCTCTGTCCTAAAGGGGGAAAAGGAATAGTCCAAGTAGAGGTATCAACTTCAGTTATATATACACAGAATTGGTAAAAAGGAATGCTATCCTATCCATAAAAGGAGAGAGAGAAGAAAAAAGAAAAAAAAAGAAAAGCGGAATGCTGTCGCAATCCACACTAATTCTTTTAGTTGAGTTGAACCAAAAAAAGAAAAATGGTCTTGAATATATTGAAAGAATTAATTAGCCTATATGATATTATATAATGTGTCCTTGGCCTATATAATAATTTCAGATGTGCTATAGTATAATATTTATTTGGAGGGTCGAGCATACAGGGTGCATGTGCAACTTAGCAAGAGAATTGAGGTGAACCGAAAGAGTTGAGAACTTGAGATGTATGTGAGATTGTGAGAGGTGACTAGTAGTTGAAAGAGTAAAGATGAGAACAAAATAGTACATAATATATTAATAAACATACTATCATTAAGTTGTTTAAAAATGATTTGATATGCATTCATCAACAATTAATCTTTCAATAATAGTATATAAAATTTATCAAAATAATAATAATAGTTTATTAAATAAATATTATATTATAGACTACTTGTTATCTAAACTATAATTCACGATATTAATAAAAAAATAAAAAATAAAAAACAAGTTATAACTTATAAACGAATATGACTACAGTTGCATTATTCATAAATGTGCAGCAGTGATTGTGCGATTTGGCTATGAGTCTATGACCTATAAGTTTTTTTTTGTTTTGTTTTGCCAATGAATACCCATAAGTTAACCATAATGGGCAAAAATTCCCAAGTGCCATACTTTGATTTGATGTTCGGAATATGCCAAAGTTACTGTTCTGGAGCACTGTGAAAGCTTTCTCCTTCTCTCTCATGCCCGTCCTGCCCGCCTCCTCTGTTTCAAGCCGCCCGACCTGCCCCATTAGCGAAAAACTTTCCCTCTTTCTTAAGCAGCCTCTCTTTCCACGCCTTCTGTCCCCTCTCTCTCTCTCTCTCTCTCTCTCTCTATCACTCTCTGGCCTTTTTGACCAACTGGGTATGATCCAATTTCAGTTACTGAACATATGACTGCTCGATCTTTGTTGTAACACACATTTCTGTGAGCTTTCAGACTTTTTGTACTGTTTTTGGTCGGTCTTGGCTTGCATACAGGTGGTTTGAAATTGTTTCTATGTGGTATGTGAAATTTTTGGGTGTTTGAGCCATGGGAATCTGAACCTAGAAGCGTTTGGAAGATGGGGTTGGTGCTTAATGCTAGTAAGGTGGAGAGTTGGGATGTGAACAAATCAAAAGGAAGGAAGAAGAAAGATGGGGAAGTGGAGGAAACTGGGTGTTGGATTAAGTTCACTTTGGGGACCTGCATGCCTTCAAGATCCAAAGTTGATAGCACCATGACTACTATGTCTTATGGTAACTCCTTATTTTCCCTTTGTTATTTTGTCAAATTCTTGTTAAGCACATAAATTTCGAAGGTGGGGATTTTTTTTCTTTTTTATGCTCTTTTTTTCTCTTGGCTGGTAAATTGTTTGGGCAGCTAAAGAAGTAAAGGAGAGGCATGTTAACATCATAGGATTTTAGAAAACTGCTTATGGAAACGGTTTTAACTCGCTCACGTTTGGTGTGTGAAATTTTATTTTTAGTAAGCGAAGTTTATAAGTTACCGAAAGTAAATCTTTTGCAAGCCGTTTTCATTCTAAAACTGTATAATGTTATTTAGGTCGAACAACCCTTTTATGCAACAATCATTTAATGTTCATGCATGTTGGACTTTATTACATATGGTTGATTAATTGCAGTTAGTTAGTCTCAGTTCAAAATCATTTACTAGCTATACACTTGCATAGCTAGTGTCTGGCATTCATTATGAGATTCCCAACAAACAGGGGACAACAAATACCAACATCATTCATTCAAGTACATACTAGAATATGTATCATTCACTGAAGTGAGTCGGACCTTGTGTTAATCAGAAACTAAATCTTCGAATGAGAAAAGTAGAGATCGAGAACTTGCTCGCGGAGGGTCCTCTACAACTACTAGTAACGCTGGAAGTACTTTATCCACACCCTATTTCAGTGAGGAACTGAAGGTTGCATCTCAGCTCCGAAAATTCACTTTTAATGAGCTCAAGCAAGCGACTAGAAACTTCAGACCTGAGAGTCTTCTTGGTGAGGGTGGATTTGGTTGTGTATTCAAAGGTTGGATCGAGGAGAATGGAACTGCTCCTGTGAAACCTGGTACTGGGCTTACGGTTGCAGTTAAGACCCTCAACCATGATGGACTTCAGGGTCACAAAGAATGGCTTGTATGACTTCCCTATTCTTTCTTCTACTATATTCTACTTCCAACTTAAGGTTTATAATTTTTTTTTAATGGCATACCTAAACTATATACTAGTCTCCTTTTCCGTTCAGTTAGTATCATAATCTTCTTTTCTTGTATTTCAGGCTGAAATTCATTTTCTTGGTGATCTCATCCATCCTAATTTGGTAAAATTGATTGGTTACTCCATTGAAGATGATCAGAGGTTATTGGTTTATGAGTTTTTGCCTAGGGGAAGTTTGGAAAACCACCTCTTCAGAAGTAAGCAACTGGTCCTTTCACCTTCTTTAATTTGACTGCTTGTATATCGGACCACTTATATTAAATACTAGCATAGTGAAATGCATGTGGCCAAGGTAGCTATTGAATTTGTGTTGTTAGTGTGTTTTTATTGTTTTTTTAATGTTCTTTGGTAACAACCATTTTGCATGAAAAAGGGTCCCTGCCTCTTCCTTGGTCTATTAGAATGAAAATTGCTCTCGGTGCTGCAAAGGGTCTTGCCTTTCTTCATGAAGAAGTTCAAAGACCGGTCATATATCGTGACTTTAAAACATCTAATATCCTTTTAGATGCGGTAAGTGACTATAACTAAGCAACGACTTCCTTTTCTTTAAGTATTCCTATTCATTTCTGAAAATGATAATGTTAATTTAGGATTACAACGCCAAGCTTTCGGATTTTGGACTTGCCAAAGATGGTCCTGAGGGTGATAAAACTCATGTGTCCACGCGAGTTATGGGAACTTATGGTTATGCAGCCCCAGAGTATGTGATGACTGGTGAGTTTGATAATTATCATCTTTTGGCATAAAGTAGTTTTGGTAATTCTACATTTACTCTAACTGAGAAATACCAGCTAGTGGTGACTGGTTATAGAAAAAATCTATTTATTTGAGCTATTTTTTACTTTCAACTGTCAAACAAGTTGGACAAGTGAATGCTAAATTGTGACTCCTCCCTCTCTCTTACAATCCATTTCTTATGAACATAGAGGGCTTAATTAGTTTTTGTAAAGTTGCAACACCATCAAATATGCAAAAAAATAGGTTAAAAGATCAGTACTTTGTGTTCTATCCAAAATATTCAGCTTCTGATGAATAATCACATACTAAGGTCATATACTCTTAACAGTTTTGTGATGTGCGTGTAGTTTTGATAACTTAATCATCAGCTGGCATTACTTAATTCTAACATGGCTTTTGGGATCAGGACATCTATCTTCAAAGAGTGATGTGTACAGTTTTGGAGTAGTCCTACTTGAAATGCTAAATGGGAGAAGATCCATGGATAAGAATAGACCAAATGGGGAGCACAATCTTGTGGAATGGGCAAGACAACTTTTTGGAGACAAGAGGAGTTTATTCCAGTTAATTGACCCCCGTCTTGAAGGTCATTTTTCAATCAAAGGTGCGCAAAAAGCTGTTCAGCTGGCCTCCCACTGCCTTAGCCGTGACCCAAAAGCTAGACCAACAATGAGTGAAGTCGTTGAAGCCCTAAAGCCTCTACAAAACCTGAAGGATATGGCCAGTTCTTCTTATCACTTCCAAACTATGCAAGCAGCTCGTACCACCAGGTCCAACTCAAATGCTAAGAATGGCATTAGAACGCAGGCAGTATTTGTACCAAGGAATGGACAACCGGTAAGGAGCTTGTCAAGCACAAATGGTCCTCCTGCTTCTCCATGTTATCCTCACAAATCACCTAAACCTAACTTCAAAGAATGATGGGATTGATTTTTCTGTATGCTTATTATCTTAGATTTGACTCTCATGTGGTGCCAACTTCTTCGGATTGTTGTATCAATTATAGGCTTTATAGCACAAAAGAAGAATCCTTTTTTCTTTCCGAAGAGTTATATTGCTTAGTGTTTGCCACCATCTCACTGTTTCTGTAAAATGATGAAACAAGCCACCTTTGCACCTCATGTATGTATGCTCAGGTTTGGTAATTTATCTATCCCTAAGGTCTATTACTTGTTTGTTGGAATATATTTTGTCAGTGACCGAGGAAGGTGTGTCTGTGAAAGGGATTTGCAAGTTTTTATCTATTATTTTGATATTAGGGGATGGGATTTAAACTCGGGACTTCGAGAATATGAATAAATTCTCCACCATTAGAACATGTGATGGGTGAACCGATGAAGGGTGTAATGGCTCATTAGAGCACATTACAACCTGAACATATAATGGCTCATATAAATTTCCCAAGACAAAGTAACAAACAAACGCATATGGACTATATCACACTTGCCTCTATTTTTGGAAGCTTGTTTTCCATCACAATCATTTCATTATTACTTCTTAGTTCCTACCTAACCATAACCAGTCATTTTCGAGCTCTCTATTTTCACAATTTGTTTTTAACTCAGGATATTAGATTATGAGTTATACTTAGAAACAAAGACCATTAATTTGGCCATTAAAAAAAAGACCATTATTTAAAAAAAATAAAAAGAAGGGTAAATTACTAAAAAGTTCATTTTAGAACTCTTTGTAAATTCACCTAAAATGTTAGAATATTTTAGTCCATTTTGTACAAATAAGTCCACGTTATGTTTTTTCCCATAGACAAAGTATGGAGTATGGATTTAGCTGTACAAAATGAGACTTATTTGTACAAAGGGCTCTAAAATGGATTTTTTAGTAATTTACCACCAAAAAAAAAACTTCTTTTCCTGGCAATAAGTGGCTATTTTTCTTGATGTAGGAGCAACATAACAAAGTCTCCCTGACTTTTGGTTAGCTCTACATTGTAGTAACTTTTCCAGAATTAAAATGTACAATGTTGTATTATACTTTTCTGAAAGTTCCTATGCAATCACCTTAAGTCTTCTTCACATAGAAAAGGTGGTATCTTTGTTAACACTTCAAAATAATAGAAACATTTTCCTCTAGTGACATAAACTTCCTTTTGTTGTGTTTGATATTTATATTTTGGTGGTTGAGATATTTGGGAATTTGCAACCTTGGTCCTTGGCATTAACCAAACCACTAAAGTCCAGAATTGATGTTTCTCTCTGACTCTGCAATTTGACCTTTGTGTAAGACTGATAGTCTACTTAAAATTCCATGGACCCGCAATAAAGATTTGGAACAAAAAAAAAAAAGGCTTGATGCATGCATGTTGGTACTTGTTAGAGACTAGAGCTGGACTGCTGCAGCTGGAGAGAGATGGGAGTCATGGGGCTATGGATGGAGGTTTAATTTTTGTTTTACTTTTTTAAATTATACGATTAAAAATAGAAAAGCATACCTTTTTTTTTTTTTATACATATAACTTTTATCTTATTAGTATAAGTATGATAGTGAAAGGAAATTGAACTTGGAATGTGCGTGGTCTACACCGTTCATTATGGTTAACAATGAGTCTGTCAATGACAAATCTAATAAGTAACAAAATCAAAAGTACGTATAATTGATCAAGAATTGAAGTACCATTCCCTGCACAGAGGAAAAGGATACGTTTCCAAAGTCAAAATCCAACATAAGCGGTTGTTCACAGGCTCAACCTACTCCATCAAACAATTGTATTCAAATATCGAATTGTTCCACTGATTAAACTATTCAGCGATTGCTCACAGGCTTAACCCTGCTTAGACATCCCTACTGTCTAAAATTCATCACATAGAATAATAAGAACAGTGGACATTCCAGATGTTTCTCATTCATACACGTCAGTAGCCCAATAAAACATGCTTCTCCAATTTTGGGGAAGAGGAGAATTCACAATCCAAGTAAAAAACAGAAACCAGCGAGAGCATTCACGAATTCACCATCCCCACATCCAACCAAGTCAAGACCAATTAAATACAATTATGTAAAACAAGGCTGCAATTATCATTATCCGAGGAAAAGTGAACAGCTACCAAAAATGGAAACAAAGTTGAAAATCAAATCTCTCCACTACAGCCTTCATCATCCTCTGTTAACAGCCACAGAAAACACCAAGTACAAAAATATGTCTGACACATGAAATTTTTATTTTTACAACTCAAACCCTCCAAAATGGAATGACACGTAACATATGGACTTGCTCCAAGAAACAAGAAAACCAACTTTGGGAACAAAAAACAGTCAGTCTAGAAAGACAACTATGCTATGCTCTACCTCAATGCTCCCTGCCATAGTGAGCAACATGCTCCCTCATGGCTTGAGAACCAGAGACAGCCCAACCTTGGCACTCTTCTCAATAGCTTTGGTGTCCACCTCTCCTGAAATGGTGACAAATGACTTTGGACGCCACTCATGCTGGATAAGAGCACTTGCCTTGCCAAAGTTGTTCACTCGTGTCTTGACAGTGGTCAAAGGATCGAGTGCATGCTGGGCACCAACAGTGATGGTATTCTCATTGGTTGGAAATCTATGGGTAACCTCGGCACCAACAGCTGTGTTAGCAAGGGGATTGACAATGTGATAGTAGGATGCACTCAGGATGTCACCTTTGTCATTCCTGATAAGATGAATTTTAAATAATGTAAGAACAAGCTACCACTCTACTATGTGGCAATTAAGAACAGATGGAGGGTGGGTCTTTTATATGACGATAACGAGAACAATGTAAGTATTATAAAATAAAATTTCCTCTTATCAGATGTACAACCAAAAGAATACTTACAGTGCCAATGAAGCAATTAAGTCTGCATTTGAGAAGCTCAATCCAGCATTGTATTTGGTGAAATTCCCAAGTTTTGTGTCAAATGAGACATCAGTACCAAGTGCAAGAAGATTAGTTCCAAAAACACCAGAAAAGTTAACAACAGGATTTGCTGTCAACCCAATGCTGGTGCTTATCCCTGCATAGTCATGCAAATACTGGAGTTCCACCTGTTCATGATCACTCACAGATTAGATAAAATTTCGCAACCGAGGGAACTGTAGCCACATAAGGGAAAAAAAGAGAGCAAAAAAACGTGAAAACAAAAAACCAGACATAACGTTCCTACCTTGCCAGACCTCTGATCAGGAACTTTGAAGCTAAGGATTGCCTTCACGCCAGGGGCAGGTTGATCGATCGTAACAGTGGTCAAAAGCTGATAACAATACAAACATTTGGTAAGATTGAAGCATTAATAAAAAAAAGGCAATAAAACAGATTCAATAGAAGTCAGATATAAACAAAAATAGAGTGAAATGGAAAGAAAAATAAATTCAAGTGCTTACATTGGAATCGGTGTCAACTTTGATATCAGTTGTGATATTTTTGTTCTTCAACTGAGTGTTAACATCAGCGACAAACAGTTCACCCTTCTTTGTTCCTGAGGATGTGATAACCTGCAGATATGAAGCAGTAAGTAATCATAGAAATACACGATTAATTTAAGGCATACAGTGCTTAAACTAAAGAAAAATTATAATTAAGTGCCACGTTTGTAAAAGTGAGTCAGCTGCTACTTGGCTACATGAGTTGTTGGCTAGCAATTTTACTAAATTTATCAAAAATTCAACAAAATCTAGTAAAACAAGTGCAAAATTTGTATGGAAGGCCCCTTACTCATTAAACTAGCAGTTTGTTAGCATTATCCAAAAGAGAAATTACCACAGAACATAATATCATTCAATTCCCCCGAAGAATCACAGAAAATTAAAATATAAAAAAAAAAAAGTAATAAAAATAAATGATGCAAGGTCTAGCTACTCATAGCCATTTTGACATACAGGCAGCAACAAAACAATAAGCAAGACTTATCCTTGAGAGTCACCAAGACCAAGACCTTACCCATACATTTTGCAATGCAAACTCATCACTTTTATACTTAAGAAGTTTTACTTGCAGGCCAGTATTTCAGCCGCGAGTGGAATATAATTATATATTACAAACAATAAATAACAGCTAAAATATACACCAAGAAACGAAACCTTAAATTCAACAAGTGAAAAGATATGCACAAATGGAGATCGCAGAGCAAAACACGAGAGAGAGAGAGAGAGAGAACTGACCACTCCAGTGGGAGAGTAGGTGCTCAGGGTGAACTTCTGGTCGCTCTGGTAATCCTTGTAGAGAAGATCTGCCACACCCACAATAACATAAGATAAAATTCAAACACATCAATCAATGGGTTCAAGTTTCAGGGTTTAGATTCAAGAATTGAAGGAGATATACCTCTAGCTTTCTTGCCGATGTCAGTGTAAAGACCAGGACCGACCATTTTGTCGAGCAAAGAATGGAATCCGAAATACACAAACAATGAAAGCTCTCTGTAACTCTAAGAAGCGACAATGAAAGATGGCAAAGGCTGTGAGTGTGAGCCGTATATAGGGGGCTGAAAAGCCCTAATTTCAATTTCACCTTTCTTTTCGGTGAGTTTTTAACTTTTTACTCTCCCTTTTATTTCTCAATTTATGCCAGCCGTCAGATCTCGCTTTTTCTCACCGTTGATTTCAATTTTGGGATTTTCTTGTGGGTTTTTAAGAATTTGTCACGTAATGCTTGGCGTTTCGGCCAAGCTAGTTTTACTTGGTTCATTGGCTCTTTTTCTTTGTCGAAAAGTAAGGAAATTTCAAAGTTTTTATTTTTCTTGATTTTTACAAAACAATGAAAACTTCATTAAAATCAAGGTTTTCCGGGTGAATATATCTCATGCTATCCACATTAATTTCAGACCAAGAAAACAAAATCCAAATATTAATACATATTGTTGCAAAGATCATTTTTTTTTATAATAACAAAATAGGATAACGTGAAAGTGACCTCACGTGCTTGGAACTACTAGAAGATTGGACTTACTTGTAATTTGCATTAATCATATTGGGTTTTTCGTTTATTTTTTGTTCTGGAACTGTTATTCTTAATTCTTATTGATGATTAATAATGTTATCAATCAAAAATAAAACAAGATTTTAAGAAGCTATTGGTCATGCTACTTACTAGCAATGGCAAAGCTGCAGAGTTATAACTGATCCACCCACTGCTTCTTGATCAATATTTCTCATAAAATATATCCATTTTCCTTTACTATTCTTCTTGAATGAACAAGGTGAATTTACATGACTCTAATCTCACTATTCAGGCCCTTATCATACCTTAAATGTCAAACAAATTCTAACAAATTGAAAGAGACTTCCATCTTACTGTATCCTCAATAAAATTGACCACCATTTCATGGTCCTCAAATTGTGCTCCACAAACTTTCTGTTTTAGTATCAGCTGGTTCCATGCTGAAATATAATTTTTTATAGTCCAAGTAGGAAGTAGTAGGCCAATGCTATTGGCAAGGCAATGAGCATGCCAAAAATGACCCTGCATCCAAAGAAAAACCAGATCTCAGAACCTCATTTGAGTCATATGCAGGAATTATTAATACAAGATGGACAAAATCAATGGTTACCCTGTGCTCAATATGTCTGGATGTACATTATATTCTTTGGCGAAAACGAAAGGAACGATTCCTGGAGGAAGAGCAGCCTGCAGTAAACAGGAAAGTATATGTTAAGCCTTGTATTGTATGTACCATAGACTAAAGAAAACAAAATGTATGCACCTGCACAATTGCCACTCTGAGTATTCTGCCCCTTAGTCCAACTGCGAAGGAGGACATCGCCATTAGGCCAGGCCCGGCCATGAACCTCATTCCCATGGCTAATATTGTCATTCGTGTCCCACATGCTATTATGCTAGTCCGTGATGCCATGAAAAGGCCTATTAAGGAGCACAAAATTAATTCACGTTCCAAAGGGTTGTGGTTCAAATTCATGGCAGGTAATATCTGAGGTTTCTTCTTACCTAAGCTGAACATGGCCATACCAAGTCCTCCATTTGAAAGTATTGAAATTGATTGTGTAACAATTTCTGGCAATTTCACACCCCACCTGCAACAGATTCAACCCATTGCTCTTGCTAAGTAAGAAACATATAATTGAACCATCAAAAGTGAAGAAAGTTATGTCTAGCTAATTGCCTATATAAACCTCCTTATGGCTACCTGAAGTGTATGCTTGCCCAAATAAGACCCAACCATGTTGCATGGGTGTTGGGGTTGGTAATAAGCTTCCTCCCAACTGTCAAGAGTATAGATTTGATTTTCTTAGGAGTTCTGGCTCTTGCTTCATCCTCTGCTTCCTCTTTCGATTGTGCTTCATGAGGGTTCTCCATCTCCTCTTCAAATAGAAAACAGACCAAAAATTTTGTTCATGTGAGAATATAGACAATTTGGAAGTAAGAAGTAATGCATTTGTATGCTATACCTAAGAGTTCATATGGGAGAAAGCAGTGTAGTTTTCCAATTAATAATGCAGCTATTAACATTATATTGACATTTTTTATAGGTAAAACTTTTTGCTGGAAGTAGGGTCATATCAAACATTTGTTCACATCATAATAGTATTTAAGATAAAACATATATTGCTAAGACCCCAGTTGTACAGTACAATGAAAACCCCAAGAAGAAACTTGAATTCTGTTCAGGACCCAAAGATGTCATCTTAAGTTAGTAAAGTAGGAGGAACAAGATGGAATTGACTCAACCACTTGTGTTTAAGGAGTTCAAAGAGAGGTTTATGCTGTTACAACACATGTCACATGTACCATATTGGTGATGGTTTTACCTGCAGTGGCTTCTGATGATGGTGTCACAGAGGCTGCCTTAGCGGCTTTGAACTCGAACAGAAACAGTAATAAATTGTACCAGATTAAGCTCTGCAAGACAACTATCTGGGTAACAAGCAGAGCAGCTTCATCCCCATACATGGCCTTCAACAGAGGAATCCCCAAGATCAATGTGTTAGGCAAGGTTGAGAGAGAGAGACCTGTTATGATCGAATTCAAGCCTCCAATGGAGCTGAATTTAGTGATTGCTGTCAATGCTAAAAAAGCAATTACTTTCTGTAAACAGTCTGAGAAAATGAGTTTCAGGTTCATTTTGTAGGGGTTGTTGGCAGAGATCACTTGAAATGACAACAGTGGGATTGAGAATTTTGCCACAAACTTGTTTATGCCAGAACATTGATCTGGTGTGAAGAGCTTCCACCATTTCACAGAAACATAGGCTAATATCATGGCAACATATAGGGGCACAGTGGCTGCCACAACATGGTAGACATCAGCTAGAGAAATCATGGTGACTTTTTGTGCTTCTTGAAGAATTGAAAATATCTAAAACTGTTTATGAATTCTTGGTAATGACATATGAACTCTTTATATGCTCTGCTGATGAAAAAAATAACAACTCTTATATGCTTTGTTTGTTGCTTTGTCAGATATGAAAAGTTAAGGAGAGAATGCCTGTTTTTGTAGAAGCTTTATTAAAAGTTTTCCTTAATCCCCAGAATGACCTTAAGCGCTGATTGTTTGTAGTTAAAAGAACATACTGCCTTCATGCTAATGTAGATTAATTAAACTTTTAGTGTATGCTTTATTCTCTTTTCTGATGGTTAAGTATCAACTATATATCAACATTAGACAAGGTCACTTTATAAATATAAGAAGGTTAGTCATAAATGAAAAGTCAGGGTATTTTTGTCATAAAAAATCCAAAGGTAAGATTCCAGTTTAATTTCTTGTGGCCCTGTTCTTTAGGCAAAGCAGAGCTACATAGGTAGGCTGACATGGTAGCTCTACAACCTTTCTTGGTATGATTTTCCTTTAAAATTTATAATTTTTTTTTATTTTCTATTTTGGGGAGCAAAAATGTTCTTACATCATTTTGACAGTGCATATATGCCTCTGTTCCCTACCAAAAACAAAAACAAACAAAAATTGTGATAGCTTATTCATTAAACCCCAATAATTTGATTTTACTTTGGAGGATTATCTTTCAATTGTAGGAAGGAAGAAGAATAAAGGAGTGAATTGCAAGGGAAGTAATAGAACCGCTGAGTTTAACAGTTTGAAGGAAGAATTTTTGCTAAATATGGTCAAAAGTGTTAGAATAAGTGTTGTGGGCGAATTTGCTTTTTTATATGTGTTTTTTTCTATAAATGACGACCTGATCATATCTCTTTCTTCAACTTGTCTTTGAATATTGAATTCCAATTTGTTCGATCCATTTTTATCAATGTTCATCACATGAATGCACAATGCCAAAACCACCTTTTATATCTCTCAACTCAAAAGTGGGTGAATATATATATGTATATATATATCTCTCTCTGCTGTAGTGCGTGTATAACATATATATTCCTTCCATCCAACAGCATATTATGGCAAACAACAAGCATATGGCTCGTGCAGGCAATTGGTTGGCTAACCTGATGCATTAATGCCATCTTAATTTAATCTTAATTATATGATATATGTATATATACAACTCTTGTGTATATATATCCTGGTGCCTGCATAATTTAACCTTGATTGTGCTGTGTCAAGCTAAATTGATCCTTAACATTCCATATAAAATATGCAGGCATTAGAAAGCCACTAAGCCATTTCTTTTTTGGAGTTGTGGCCCATTTACAGTTATATCCTCTTCAGACAAAGTTAAGGCCAAATAGTATATTACACAGTGAAAAATGGAATGCAATACTGAATTCCCTGAAATATATAGAGCTAATCTCTGCAAGTGCATTTATGCATTGATAAATATTGGGAGTGCATTTTATCATTGAATGTAATGATCATGATAAGAATCCAAAGAATAAATTTGAGTACCCATCAATGTTCTGTTCAACGTTCATTGAAGGAAGGAATGTCTAATATGCTCTTCATATATATGTATATCTTAGAAAATTAGCATGCAGTTTAATATTTATTAAACTGCATTTGTTGCTAGCTACACGGTCAGACGAATTTTTGACTAGACAAACTTTCTGATTCGATTGAAAACCCTTTTCAATCATCTACTGTCTTATATTAGGTATATATATATACTTGCACCTCACTGTGTCTTTTCCTTTACTTATCTTGCACTAAACAATGAAAAGGTGAAATAGAGCTAGCTCAAGATCAAAGTTGTATCTTTCTCAGAAAGGCTACTTAATTTTATTATGTACTATGTTCTACAAGTTATGTGTCTCTTGAGGTGGGGAGCTGGTATTATTAAATCTCGAGGTAGCTAGCAAACCAACTTTTTTCTCACTTGGATAAATTGTTCTAGCTCTACGGTTGTTCCAATTTTATCGGACGGGACGTGAGGCAAAAAAGGATGGTTATTAATTATAGCTAATAAGAAATATTATAATAACCCATATAGGCTAATTAAGGATACGCAAGCTAGCTAATGACTGTGTGTGTGGTTGATAATGTTTTACTCATCAAATTAAGGGTTTGAAAATTCTGTTAGCCCATATGAAGCAAAACCAGTTGAAATGAGTGGTATCTAATTAATTAAGGAGATGGTTGACCACAATCAATGCTCCTAACTAGCTAATATTAGAGCCATAACGGGCATGCATTGGTGTATAAAAACCCCCACTCATTGATTGTTTAAGCCAAGGCAAACGATTTGTATCGATCGCTGATTTCTTAGGACTTTTGCCTATCAATCGTTTGTCTGGCAAGGTCTATCTATACTCCATCTGATCCCGCTGCAAGCAGCTGGGGATCAATTACATAGACCTTGACCACATATCCCTAAGGAAACTCCTTCTAAATATATAAAAGAAAACACACAAAAAAAAGAGAGAGAAAAGGTCGAAATTACAGCTAGTCATCAATGATGTCGAAGCTGAATTTAGTCCTTTTCGTGATCTCCTTCTGCGTGCTAGTTCCAAGCCTGAGAGCAGCAGGCGCAAATGAAACCAATGAGCTTGTGGTGCAGATGGACACGGTATGGCAGACACGAGCCAAGGATGCCGAGTTAGAGGCCCAGAAGGCCTATGTGTCCAACCCGGAACAAGTCACTAATGAGTTTGACCAAATTGTTCAGGAGTAAGCTAGTAATTCGATTATTATTTTGTTTAATTATTTTACTCTTTAATTATATTATACTAATCTAAATTATAAATAACGCATGTTGGCAGCACCCTGGTTGATTTTGTTGGGAACAAGAGCACAAGGAGAGGTCTTCGGGGCCATGCATACAAAGGGCCCTGCAAGGCCACAAACCCAATTGACCGCTGCTGGAGATGCAAGAAGAACTGGGCCGACGACCGCAAACACCTGGCCCGCTGCGTCCAAGGTTTCGGCCGCAAGACCCGCGGAGGAGTGCGCGGCAGGATCTACATCGTCACCGATGCTTCTGATAATGACGTGGCAAACCCCAGACCCGGAACTCTCCGCCACGCTGTGATCCAAAAGGAGCCACTGTGGATCATATTCGCACACGGCATGATCATCAAGTTGAGCCAGGAGCTTATCATAACGAGCCACAAGACCATCGACGCTCGCGGGGCCAACGTCCACATTGCTTATGGTGCTGGGCTTATGATGCAGTTCGTTCAGAATGTGATCATTCATGGGCTTCACATACATGACACTGTGCCCACCGGTGGTGGCATGATCAGGGACTCTGTGGACCACATTGGAGTCAGGACCCATAGTGAAGGAGATGGGATTACTGTCTTTGGTTCCTCTAACATTTGGCTCGACCATCTCTCCATGTGGAACTGCGCCGATGGCCTCATCGACGTCGTTCAAGGCTCTACCGCTGTCACCATATCCAACTGCCACTTCACCCATCATAACGATGTAAGTAATTTGATAATTACTGTTATTTGTATCATCTCAAGTCTCAACTCATCATTTGTATTTAATGGTGCAGGTGATGCTTCTGGGTGCAAGCGACTCATTTCAAGGTGACAAGATAATGCAAGTAACGCTAGCTTTCAACCACTTCGGGAAGGGGCTGATTCAGAGAATGCCAAGAGTGAGGTGGGGGTTCGTGCATGTGGTGAACAACGACTACACCCACTGGCTCATGTACGCCATTGGAGGGAGCTCAAACCCAACAATCATCAGCCAGGGCAACCGCTACATAGCCCCACCAAACCCGGCTGCCAAGGAGATTGCCCACAGGAACTACGCGCCCGAGAGCGAGTGGAAGAACTGGCAATGGAGGTCAGAAGGAGATCTCATGATTAACGGAGCATTCTTTGTCGAATCGGGATCGGCCAACAAGAACCATGGCTTTGGGAGGATGGAAGTCATCAAAGCAAAGCCAGGGACATTTGTCAGAAGGCTTACACGCTTTGCTGGTTCGCTCAACTGCTATGTTGGCAAAGAATGCTAGAGACTCGACACAGAATTACTGATTTGGATCGTCTTCATCTCTTTCTTCTTCTTAATTCTTTGTAGTATCAGAGGGAGGGATGCCGGAAGAAGAACAAGAGTGCATGATAATCAAAACAAAATACAAAAACCAAGATATGCTGGTGGAGAATAAGGAAGGATGGTTGTATTTTTTTTTTTTTCGATAATACAGTTGGATCCATCTCCTTAAAGATGGCCGTCATAAAAACAGTTTTATTGTTTTTTTACTTATATAAATATGAAAAATAATAAAAATAAAAAATAATTTAGATTGCCACTAGCCACCTGCCCACCTCTAATCCTCGTCTCTTCTATAACTCATTATTGCGAATTTATGCTTGTTGAAAATTGATTAAATTAATTACCAAATTTTAACAATCTTAAAAAAAATAGAGAAATATATATTTTTTTTATTAAAAGAAAATTATGTTTCTAACAAAAGTAACACTATGCAAAACCCTTCCTATATAGAAGCACTCCCAAATGTCTTTAGCTAAGTATAGAGTTATCAACAATTCAAAAAATGTCAATTCATCTAAACAAATAGACGCACAAATTATCAAAGAGACTCCTAATCCTAAATAAAAGAAAATAATTAGACTTTTAAGCCTTATCCAAAGAAAATGTTTTTTTTTTTTTTTTTTTTTTTTTTTTTTAATAAAATTTTTTTTANTTTTTTTTTTTTTTTTGCCAAGCCAAAGAAAATGTTAATAAAGAACATATATGATATATCTAATTTTCAAATTTTAGGAAGTTGACTATAGCCTATAGGCAACGATCTTGACTATATCACCAATAATAATTAGACTTTGAAGCCTTATCCAAAGAAAATATATCTAATTTTCAAATTTTTATGACGTTGACTATAGCCTATAGGCAAAGATCTTGACTATAGCACCAAAAAGGAATAATGAGTAGGATTATTAATATTTTAAAAAAATTGGACGGCAATGGCAAAATAGACCAAAAAATGAATAATAGACTAATAGTGACCACATAGAGCGCCATTCAAAATTAAAGAGACGTTAAAGCGTCTGTTTCGGTATTTCTTGGTTCTTTTTCTTAGTAAAAAAATAAAAAATGTCAGAGTCGAGGAGTTCCCAGGTGAGATTTAAGCAAGTAATTGGGTCCTAGCTGATTTTGGTTTGCTGTCACGAACAAAACGAGGCCCAATTCTCAATAAAACCCTAGTGCAAAACACGATCGCATCCATGGAAATCACGGTATTGGACCAACAGGGCATGCTAAAAGTATCAAAGACATGATCACACCGAGCAAGTGGAATTTATGCCCTAATTAGCTGAGCAAGAGAAAAAAGAATAAAAAAGGAGAAAATATGTCAACCAAACACGGTAGAATTAAAATCCAAGGTGCCAAAACAATATCTAGCATAGATTCTACAAATAAGGCGAAATGAAAGTAGACTTGAAAAGGAACACTGTCTGTCCCATATTCTAGTTTTTAATCTATCCGCTGTCAGATTCATTCCCTGAATCTACATTCATGGGTTGGGGATTCTTGTAGCCACTAATTTCATCCTTGTAGCGTAATTTATCTTGACGAGCCTTTGCTTCATATGGTTCTTTCTCCTCCGCTGCAAGAAGGAAAAAATATGACAAAGTAATATTGTAATTGGCACATTTTAACAAGATGATGATGTGGGAGCACAGGATGATGTAATTTACTCAAATCAAATCATGCAAACCTGTCATCTTTTTCCACTTATCTCCAAGTGCTCTCCCCACTTCCGTAAACGCAATTCCAGGGTTACTTTTCTTGACATTCTATGGTCAGCACAAATAAGGTTAACAAATTATCTGTCCCATGTAACAGAGATAAATTAACACAAACCCAAACATATGAAATATAAATTACGAACCCACCTCTCTCTCCATTTGTGAGAAGAACATGAAACCAGACATCGCTCTTTTTGGTGCATTTGGATCCTTTTTCTTTTTCTGTTTCTTCTTCTTTGAACCGTCTTCACCTGCATCTCTGGCCTTTTTCTTGGAAGATGATACCTTTGAAGTTGAAGGTTCTTTCCTAGACTCCTTTTTAGCAGGCTTCTGGAATTGGTGATTTATGTTAAGTTGATATACAACATATAGATTGTATAACAACCTTCTTAAAAGATTTAAGCAAATAAAATCTAATAAAAATGACTTGCCTCTTTCTCAGCTCCACTTTCACTAGCATCAGAATCATCCTCCCCAGAATCATCAGTTGGAGAGCCTCCATCATCATTTTCAAGAACAAAATCTTCATCCTGCCAAAGATCACCACGTTTGGAATATCACAAGACACTCAAAAATGGTGGTGACGGCACGAGTGACGTGTGAACACAAAAGTGTACTTTCAGTCACAGATATATAAAACAACTAGGACTATCCCCACACACAATGTGCTTAAGGATGCATAAAACAGTCATGAAAATACTTACTCTGCAAAACTATTTTCATAAAAGTACATAATAACTGGATCTACTTCTATACACACTAAATTCACCTAAAGGAAAACAAGTATCAGCCACAGGTAGAGATGAGTGTCCTTTCCATGAGCGTCTGAGTTGGCAAACTATAACAGTACTTGGTAATTGGGGTAGAAAATATACCCCTAGCAAACGTTTTGACACTCATAAACGTAGCTTGATGAAGTGAACCCTACCAAATATTTTCACTCACAGAAAAAGCATGGCACCAACCCAAAGAGAAGATTTAGTAAATAAAATAGTACAAAATAGAAGTTCCACCTCTTCATCACTCTCATCACCACCAGCTTCATTCTTCACGCGAACAAGGTGTGGGTCAACCACAGCATCATCATCTGGATCATCAAGAAGGGGAGCAACACCACCATCTGCTGTTTGGCCCGCTCCTAAGTTCATGATTTTGAGACCTTTTGAACTGCATGCGTAGTCAAAAAGGTCAAAATTTGAATACCAACAACTCAACGACCAAGTAATGGAAATAATTGGTACTGATACTTACTTGATGAAGTCAAAAAGATTATGGTATTCATTCCTCTGAATGTTTCGAAACAGATGCTCTTGCTCACTTTTGAGTCTGATAAGAAGATCAAAATAATGCATATTTGAGCCTCCAGCACCATGCCTCTCAAATTCCACATAGTCAATCTAATATTAAGAAAAAGAAAAAGTGAGATTCCAAATAATATCAACCAGTTTCCTGTTAGACCAGCGATATAATCTGTCATATGAATTCAAATTCTACCTGATCATGAAGGATGAGGGTGGGAGGTTTGGGCAGGAAAAAGAAGCTCTTTTCAAGAGGATATAGAACTCCATCTTCAGCTTTCAGTGAAGACTTCACAGCATAACCATCTTGACAACTGCGGAATTTTCCCGGTTTTGTAACTTTGGCACCAGACAAGCCACGCAATATTGTGGTGAACACTTCATGAATTAGTCCCTGTTTATTTGAGCAAAAATAATGATAGCTCCTGTTAATTATTACACTCTGTATTAAACAAATGAAACAATGGTCTGTTACATTACAACCATTGGCTGAGGGGAAGAAACTATCTACCTTGTAAGAAGGTTCTAACTTGTCCTTGTACTTGGTGTTAAAAAGTTCTTCACTCATTGACAGCTCGCTTTGTACCACAAAGTCGGTTTCAAACTTTACAAGATAAAGGTAGTCATTGAAAGGAAGCAATTTTTATTATTTCTCTAAAGGAATGAAACGAAACAATCATGGAAATCCTTAATCTGTTGACCATCAAGGCAATGAAACAAACAATACCTGCAAAACAATATGTGGATACAATGTTTGCCCTTTACGGATAGGTGGATCAAGAGTAACAACAACAAAGGTATGTGGCTGGTTAGACTGCACAAACAAAGAAGAAGCATTATGAAATCTGATCAAGGCCACATTAACTGGTTCCAAGAATGGCATGATTATTATGTTGATAGTCCTATCAGCCATTGAAGAGAGAAATAAATGATTTGCATAGAGCAATGTCATAGGTGCTTATATAAATATCTAGACAAAAACCTCTGGAAGCAAAAACAGGTGAACAACAAAATATTAGTGCCCAAGATAAGAATAGAACCTTAGGAAGTAGAAACAGGCGAACAACACTGCTGTACTGAATTTTGAAATCATTAGCCTGTCCTTGTAGCCGCAAGAATGAAAGATGAAGTTCCACACTGTAGCGACCCCTATATTAAGCAAGTACTTCCATTAGCCTGGCATTACATATGGAAAGAAAGACAAGCACCGGAATATGACATAAATGCACAATCTAATACTTAGATGATGCATTCCCTGTGCCACTGAGGGTGCAAGCAGGTGCAGTATCCTTATTATTCTCAGGAACATCTACCTTGGTGTGAGGATGGCAATACTTTCAAATGTGACAACAGCATCTTCACCTCCAGCACCAACATCAGCCATCGACATGATTTTGTCACGAAAAACCTACAAAATGTTGATTCAAGAGGAATCAGTAAATCATTCCAAGATCAATAACCAAGACCTTCAAAATTCTATAACATTACACGAACAAACACACCTGAGCAGGAGGATGAGTCTCATCACCAACAAATTGAGTGTTGGTGTTCGGAATGTGAAAACTTATCTCCATCAATGAATCTTTCTGTGATCGTAACAGAAATGTAGACAACAAAAAAAAAAAACTCATAAGCAAGTAGCCTAGAATCAACCGATTAGTTTCAGAATTGTAACTAAAAGATCTAAATCTTATGCCGATCAGAGCTTATAATTTAATTCTGGGTATCTGTAGTACCATGAGGATTAATGTAAAAAGCGCCCAGTGTCTTTAGAAGAAAGATAAACAAAAACACAAATATGAGCAACAAACCTCATTAGCTCCAGTGGTATCATCCACATGGAACTCTAAGATGACATCATTTTTCCCCTGAAGCTGTGTTTGTGAGACATCAGCCAAAGATACCTCAAATGCTTGCTTAGAGTCAACCAAGAAAGTTAGCATATTCCCTGCAAGTAGCAAAAGAAGATCTGTAAATCATTTATACTGCCTTTAAGGAACCCATCATACAATCAAGACAGCCATATCATCACAGAACAAACCATACATGGAAGAAAGGTAATGAATATTTGAAAAACAGAATTGCACTGGAACATTCATTAGGATAATGAACAGGTGCAAAAAGAAAAATCCCGGCTCTGTAAGACTCCATCAATAGCATAAATAATAATTAAAAAACCAAAAAAACAAAATGAACCAACTTCAAGTAGTCTCGACAAAACATTGTGCTTAAAGTTGTACTTTGTAGCAAGATGGAAGCATTTTCCAAACTTCCATGCTATAAGAACCAATCCACATACCAAAAACCATGGAAGAAATTTACATAAAACAAGTGAATCATAACCAAATGTAAGAAAGATCAAATAAGTGAGAATAAATTAGTAGAGATCAGCAACTTGAACAAAAGATAACAGCACTGACCACTTAAATCCACTTCTCCCCAATTACGTCCACTAACAGAAAGCTGCTTGTCCTCTGGTGTTATTCCACAAGTGTTTTGGAAATAATTGGTCAAATTGGTGACATCCTACAAGGCAAGCATAGAAGAAACAAGAAAATATGAGCAAGTTTTTCTTATTCTTGGACAACATTATTAATCAAAAGTTAGTTTTTTTTTCCTATTTAGTTTAATATTTCCATCAACAAACATCAGGTGCATGGAACAATAAACTCAGTTTGACCATCAACTTGTGAACGGCAAGTTCTTGTGCAATTACATGTGTCAAGTTATCACAAAAAGTCCTTTAGTAACTATAGAAAACACAAACATAAAAAAAATTTACAGCAGTGACAAACTCAGCAAATGCTCAATTCAATATTAAAACTTCACCTAATAAAAGTAAACAGTAAAGCATACAAGAGCAAAAGGGTGGGTGGAATGCTAACCTGGTCACGGAATCCAATGAACTTGTAGTACAATCCATCTTTAATTCGAACACCAAGTTGATTTGTCCTAGGGACCTTCATCCATGTCACCCCGACAATGTCACTTTTATCAACCTCGATTGCTTTACCACCTCCCTGCTTTTTCCATAAAATCCCTCCTGAATATACTTTTAGCTGCCCCGGATTCTGCATTCCACATGTGACACAATGAGGAACAATACATGCTCTAACTTATAAGTGTCCATTTCCTCACTTACAATATGCCCATAGCTCATTCACCAAAGAAAATCTCTTTTATAAATGAATTTACCAAATTATGTATAGTCCCAAAATTGATATATTCATCTCTGGTCATATTACAGACAGCATTACAAAATCTTGACAAAAGATGAAAACGTTAAAAAAAAGTATAATTATCAAAACAAATTATCATATTCAAATAATCATGGCTTTTTAAGATGGACACAGAGAGTGGACCTATGTCAGGATTTTACCCTTTCTAACAAAATTACAGCTCCCAACAATGGGAAACTCTATATGCGAAGTAAGAAACTTCTATCAAATGCAGTGGAATTAGAGTTTTACAAAGAAGGATATAGGGGGAAAATTACACACTTCTTCCTCCCATTTCATGGCAACCAAGCAGAGCAACTCATATTTCTCATCACCAAAAGAAATGAAAGATTTTACCAAAACTTTGAGGAATGATGTTTCCGTGTACCCCAACCCTACGCTATGGCCAAAACTAAAAACTATGAATTTCTCCGCAACCAAACACACCAAAGTTCCAAGACCACAAACAGCTCCACGAAAGAACAAATTAGGGTTTCAGGACGAGCAATCGAAAGCAACCATAGCTATCAGAATCCCCAAAATCCTCAAAACGACACTATATCCGACCGAACCAAAGAGTTAGAAACCACCGACATTTCCAGACCACAGAGCATTAGGTTTTCATTAGCATTGAAAAAATTGAAAAAAAAAACGAAAAACGAAATCTCAAAAATTAAGCCTCGACTAATCAAACTGCGTAAAAGAGAAACTCACAGTGCCTCCACGACCTCCGAGAGAGATATTATTAAAGAGATGGCCGTCCGTCATGGCCGGAATGAAATCCAATCGAGAATGAAAGTTCAAAGCATGAAAGTAAAAAACAGTGAAGGAATGGGAGGGAGTGTGAGTTTGTGAACGCCAGTGTGAAATGGTAGAGAGCGAGTTATATATTAGTTCGAGGACGGTGCGCAATGCGCAATCCCCTAATGCGCGCCAATTGAGTAACGATACGCTGCTGCCGTGTCCACTTTAGGCTAATCTGCGCCAGCGTTTCTCATCTTTTTTTTGGTCTTTCTTTTTTTCTTTTTTTGTTGGTGAAACTCTTTTGTCTTTTAATTTCTAGAAGTTATAACTTATAACAAGACCTAAATTAAGATTTTACCCATCATTTATCTCACTTCATAACACTTAAACCAAAACCAAAAGAATAATGATTAGTAATTATTTGGTTTAGTGAATAACACATACGATCAAGTATTAAGTTTAAATCTTATAAATGATCGTAATCTAAAGAATAAAACTTATGAGTAAATGATAAAATACACATTCATATTTTACACATTGTTGGATTTAAATAAAGTTGAGAATGTATTAGTTAGGGACCAAGTTTTTCTCATGATTAAATCACAATATATATTATAATATTTCAAATTTATATGATGAAATCATCAAATTTAATTATAAATAAGTTATCTTTTTTCCTTACAAAAAAATTTGAACCTAGATTTCTGTTATTATTATTTTCTGTTGAATTGCTGTTGAAAAAAAAAAAAATACATGTTTATATGAAATGGATATTATCATATTATAACAGTAAATGTGGTGATGATTTGATGATAATGATAACAATTGACAATTAACAAGGGTGTTATATTCATTTGTAGGACTTGGTATCAAATCTCGACAAGTACACAATTTCACAAACCAAATTAAAATTAAAGTATCAGTGAATATGTCGATCGATCGAATCTCGATTCACCAAATATGCATGGCTTGGTTTTGAGTTTTGACGGATCGACGATCGTTCGTTTCACCAGATAAGCTTAGCCAGTTCATGCATGGCATTCAGCAGCAAATAAACGAAGATGATCATGTTGACCAGAATGTGTGATCACGATCGTATAGCATGATCAAAATTTTGCTTCTCATCATTGATGATTGGCTTTCACCGTTGATTTCACTCCATAACCATGATCATAGATTCAAAATTAATCCCCTGCAGCATGGCGCATAGAGCTAGCTATGTGCCACTGGTTTGTGAGTTGGGGAGGAGGAGAGAGTTTCAGACCACGAGTGATGAGTCTGAGTTTGTGATGGGGATGTTGCAGCAAGTGCTTCTCTGTTTCCTTAAAACAATGACCACCTCTGTTAAATATATACTACAAGTTACAACTCAATTAAGAAAATATGATGATATGATATGTCAAAGAATATAAGAGCATCTGATTCCTAGGAAGCACCGTTGGGTACAGATCCGTAGGAGCAACAAACTCCATAACAGACCCAAAAAAGCACCCACAAGCATCAGAATCTGAATATTTATATACTAAACATAAACAGTCCAAACTCTGCGATGAATCCTATGAATTTCAGCAACCCCAACTGTTTGAATAATTATTATTATTGATTGACGAACATTCCATGTTCCATTGCTTTATTGACAACAAAATGCAAGGGCATTCTGGAGTGTTCTTCATTATACAAAGATAAACATGGTTTGTTTTGTTTTTTCTTGTTTAATTAATATGAAAACTAGCTAGCTAAGCTAACCACTCGGAATCAATGACCAAAAGTCAGAACACGCATTGTTTTTTATCTTTTTATGTTTGTTGGGTTCGATCACTTTCATGCCAGCTGCCGGAAATGGACCCAAGTTGTCATTAAAATCTTTTACTACTTCTGGGGTAGAGAGGTAGTTTCCTCCTACAACACAGTTGCAGAAAGACATACCTTTCTATCTTAATTTGAAGAATAAGAGCAAAATGGGCCAGGTTTCAAAAATCTATGAAAAAATAGCTTCAAACACCAAAATTTTTCTTAAATTTTAGAAGGGCTAGGCGTGGATATCATGACAATATCTTAATTGTCAAAAATAAACGAGGTTCAAAATGAAATCAAACAAAATTTTGGGAATTATTTTTATGTTAGTATTATTACTCAAATTTAATCATATTCGCAGTAAACATGAACTCTATTATGTATTTATGTGTGTGCAGAACAGCAAACATTGCTGAATGGACCAGAAAGCCCTTCTAGCTATGCATTGAAACTGGCATAAGTTTCATAGCCTCACACATGTTATGCACTGGCAGAACCAAACCGGCCATATGAGCAAATCCAAAACCACATGGAACCGTATGAATTTTGGATCTTTGGACTTACCAAACAGGGTATGGGCCATGGAATTTGTCTCAGTATCTCAAATGCTGTGGTTTCATCGCCTCCTTTGTTTTATAATATAATAACAGTTGTAGCAACAGAAAACAAAACAGCATAAAGCCAAAACAAGCACATTAGTTATATGTACTCGAGCACCCTTCTTCTCCAAGCAACCACAGCAAGTAAGTACGACCACCGAAAGAAAGAAGAGAAGTTAAGAATCCAAGTAAGGACACATAAGAGATGGAGTTGATGGTGGTGAAGAATGAAGAGAACCCTGGAAGGCGCCGCCTGTCCACTGCTGATCGTGAGACTCAGGCATCGCGGTGTGTCAAGAGAAGGCGTAGAGACCCAGTTGCAGTTACTTGTGACAATAACCAGAGTCAGCAACAGTTGACACAAAAGCCAGCTGATCAAACTTCTGCTACCACAACCAAGAGAAGTTCTAGATTCCGCGGTGTCAGCAGGTTTGAACACTAACAAAATCCAATGGTCTGCCTATGATTGTTTAATAGGCAGAACTTTCTTTCTTGATTCTTTCCTTTGTTAAAATAGTAAGGCAAACTGTTTCTGTTTGTCAACAGACATAGATGGACTGGTCGATTTGAAGCCCACTTGTGGGATAAGCTCTCCTGGAACGTAACACAGAAGAAGAAAGGAAAACAAGGTAGCTAACTGTTATTGTTGCATTTCACTTCACTTTCTTAATCTATTGCTTTTCCTCTGGATACTGACATCTTCTTTGGAATTCTGTGCTCTTTGTGTTGTGCTTTGAAATGGATTTTCCGAACTGAGCAGTTTACCTTGGTGAGTACAGTTCAGTTTTTCTATTTCTTTTCCGTTATATTGCTCATTCTGTTATGGAATTATGGAGAAAGTGAAACATATTAATCTTATTCTTTGTTTCTCAGGAGCTTATGATGAAGAAGAATCTGCTGCAAGAGCATATGATTTAGCTGCACTTAAGTACTGGGGAACTTCAACTTTCACCAACTTCCCGGTATGAATGTCATCACCTACATAATATGAAGTGTTCAAAACTCAAAACAAAGTTTTTTTCATGCCCTTCGAAGTTTAGCATGAACAAATCTGATCTGACATTGATGCTGCTGTTTACAGATATCTGACTATGAGAAAGAAATTGAGATCATGCAAATTCTGACAAAAGAAGAGTATCTGGCCTCATTAAGAAGGTAGGACTGCATACAGATTTTGGGGAAAAGACTTCCACGTCACTGATAAATTTCTTTGGCCACAGTTTCCTTGATAATTAAAACTATATGTTTCTTTGTTCCAGAAAAAGCAGTGGCTTTTCAAGAGGTGTATCCAAGTACAGGGGAGTTGCAAGGTGACATTCTTAACATTTTGATGATCGAACCAAATCCTTTAAAAACTTACTAATGCAAAAACAGTATCTAAATATTAGTTTGGCATATATTTTTCAGGCACCATCATAATGGTAGATGGGAAGCAAGAATAGGGAGAGTTTTCGGGAACAAGTACCTCTACCTTGGCACTTACAGTAAGTTATTCCCATATTTGAATATTTATGAGATAAATTTTGTCATAAAAGAGGAAATTGAAAATCATAATGAAGAGAATTTGCACTTACTGAGCAATGTGTGTTTTCTCATTGCAGGTACCCAAGAGGAAGCTGCTCGTGCTTACGACATTGCAGCGATTGAGTACAGAGGGATCAATGCTGTGACCAACTTCGACTTGAGTTCTTATATAAGATGGTTAAAGCCAAAAGCTGACATCCCACTTGCCACTCAAGAATCAGAGACAATCACTGAGATCCAGAGCATGCCATTCATGGCCAACAACTACACCCCACCAGAGGAATCCTCCTTCTCCCACACAAACCGTTTTGCCTCTGATTACTTGCACTCTCCACAAAAGCAAGAAGTCTCCTGCAGCAACATACCTCTTAACGCTGGTAGCAAGTCAACTTCTCCCACCGCGCTTGGTCTCCTCCTACAATCTTCAATATTCAGAGAATTGGTTGAGAAGAACTCGAATTTTTCGGAGGATGACAGTAGTACTGATGGCGAAGAACAAAAGAACCAACCGCAGGTTGGCAGTGACGACGAGTACGGAGGACTTTTCTTTGATGGATTTGGCGACAACCCATTTGTTTGCTCTTCCAACAGAGATAGCTTAGAGCTACAAGAAAGAGAGCTCCTCCACTCCCCATGGAACACCATTACAAGCACCATTTTGTTCAATCAACCAACAAAAGTAGATGCCTCGGACTCTCCATTTTTCTTCTAGACGCATGCAGAACACTGAGAACAGAACTTGTTCATAGAGAAGAATTTTGTTTCACTTGTAAATAATCAGAACTAGCACATCAAAAGCATAGAGCACGAGATTGATGCTGCATACCGATGTGAATTAAATCACTGTCAACCTTTACATTATGCATTGCTTGCATGTAAACTTCGAGTATATAGTTTGGGGAATGCTTTTCCAACTCTCGGATTTTCATCTCACCTTGTTTATATTTATGCCTATTCGATTAAGATTAATAACAAGAAAAAGAAAAAGAAAAAGTATGAACATCCCAAAGATCTCTGAATTGCTCATCCATACGTTCTCATTTATAGAGAATATGCAGTTTACTGAGATGTGCAATGCAAAGGTAAAACAATGGTCCTAATAGCACAATTTTCCTTTAGTAAACCGAACCCTGTTTTCTAGTTCATTATTATTCCTTTGGTATGGTCATTTTCTGCACCAAAAACTTCCATTCAAATTATTTCAACTCCGCATATTATTTATTCTCTTTGATCCGCGAAACCCAGTGTTCATATTAGGCTTTGATACTAGTGGATGGAAGCGCTGTTGGGCATTCAAGGAAAAAAGAAGAGCTTCTTAGGCTAGAAGGCGTGGTTGTTCATTCTTGCTAGCGGGAGAAAGAACTCTTATTCTTGGCAAACGGCAATGGCATTGTTGCATAATTCCATTGAATGAGCTAAAAAAGTTGCACCAACTCTATTTATGTACGACATGAAGAAAAACTCAGCTTATGAACATGGACCAAAAACAAACTCAATTCCGATACATGACAAACAAAATTGGGATATCACAACTTACCCAACTCAAATACATAACATCATGGTGGAGGCTTTAAACCATAGAATATATGTTGGCCACATTAATATGATAACCCCACTAAAGAACAGTCACAAAGAAGACTCATCATAATTACTTAAAACACCCTACTTGGACTCAGCAGTCAGCATACTTGACCACAAAAAAAAAAAGAAAAAAAAAGACTCAGCATATTCAATCTATACACAAACATGACTGGAGCACCCGAAATTGCATGATGCCACAGAAGTAGTTCGTAAGGCAAAAACAGCTGCAAGTTAAGAAAGAACATTCATGAACATTCTTAGTCAAGATAAATATGGTTCCCATGGAAAATCAATCTAAATAACAAATAAGAATTAACCTCCTAAAAGTAACACAGACCATAGAAGTCCTCCGAACTGCATACCATGATCTCAGGTTGCAAATATTTCAAACTTGAGAAATAAATGGGCAAAATAACAACTCAAAATGCAGTAAGTTATGAGAAAATTGAATACTAGTTCTTGGCCTCTGACTCATGTCCATTACAGAAATACAAGTGTAGTATTGCATTCAAAAGATACAAAATCATTTCCTCTAAAGAGCTTCAAAATTGCTTACTTTTATTTCTGAAGAGTTTGTCTCGTTTAGAATTAATATAAAAGAGAGCAACTAAAACTACTGCAGATATCGAAACTGTTGCCCACGGAAATGGTGGATCCTTGAAACACACCAGGGATGCCTCCAATTCTTGGGAAGCATGATAGACAAGAGAGTGAATGGCATAGAGATCATGATCTGAAGACCTCAAATAATACAAAGCCATCTCAAAATCCAAATGTGAAAGTGCAGAGACTGCTTTGTCCAGCTTGTACTTGAACAAAGTCCACCTTTGTATGAACTCAACATATCGATTACGTTTAAGGAGCTTTCTTTCCCCACCATGTGCAGCTATTGATTCAAGAACATCTATAGCACTCGATATGCTGTGATTCAGTGATGTCAAAAGAACATTTCTGCGAGCAGCATCCTTCTGCACAAATGACAATGATGAAATCTCAGAGAACGGCCCAAATGGAGTCTGTCCAACACTCCATGTGTAATCCACCAATGTAGTATTGTGCCTAGGGCTCCACAACATATGGGTTGGCGACACTCCCCACATACTCTGTAAAATCGAACCAACCAGTGGTCGCTCAAGCTCCCTCGTCTGTGTAAACACATGACGACCATTACAACTATAATCACTCACAGTCTGCGTGTTTCTCGTCCTCACTGCAATAACCATATCTTTAAAAGCAACAGTTTGGTGATACCTATCAAGCAGCAACAGCATGTTGTAGTCCAAATCAAACACATAAACAGGAAGAACCCTGCCATACTCCTCCTCAGGAAACCCTGCCACCCTTCTAAACTCCTCAGCCGAGTCTGACAATATCTGATGCAATCGCTTCGAGTCCAAATACTCACTTGCAATCAGAGTATAATTATCAAACAAGAACCTCGACGTAAACGAATTAATAGACCTCGAAATTGCAAACGAACAGAGCGAACACTCAGAATAACTCACCCTATAAGTCTTGAAACTCAAAGACTGACCACCCAACAGCAAACCGTTCTCATTGGCCTCATCCATAAACGTCCTCTCAATCGATTTCCAATCCAAACCACTCGAATCCTTACCGCTATCGGAACCATAAACATGTATAAACTGAACAATCAATGAATCCTCAAACTGAACAGGAATTCTCAAAGAGGGCACAAGAAGAACCTGGTAAGCACTCCAAACCAGGGAAGCCAATTCAGCAAGCAACGCCTTCTGGGCCTTGGGGCGACCGTGCAACGCCGCCAGAGGATGAAACTCGCCCCTGGGCAAAACCCCATCACCCGAAAGAGCCGGGCCGTAATCAACAGGGCCAGCACCCAAATCAATCCATATGTACCTGTCTTTCCCGGTCCAAATGGAACCCAAACACTTGGTGAAAGCAGGGGAGGAATCCCCAGATCCATAGCTATAAGCATAAGGCTTGGATTGGGGACCCAAATCTAGAAAATACAAGTAAACCCCATGAACGGGTTTCTCTTTCTCGAAGTCCTGCTTGATGATTTGGTCAATGGTGTCGTAGGGGATGGAGAGGAGTGGGGATCGGAGACTGGAGGTGGTTTTGGCGAGTTCGGAATTGAGGGTTTTGGAGAGGTGGGAGGCTAAAGAAGGAGAGTGGGAGACGTCCAGGTGGAGCGTGTGTTTCACGACGAGGCGGTGAGAGTGGGAGGAGTCGAAGGGGGTGATGACGTGGAAATGGTTGGACGGTTGAGAGGCGGAGAGGAAGGAGGATAGGAGGGCGGCGGAGGAGGAGGGGAAGGAGGAGCCGACGAGGCGGACGTGGAGGGAGAGAGGGACGGAGAGGGAGAGAAGAGAGGAGATGAGGGAGGGAGGGGAGTGAGAGAAAAGGGTGGAGTGAGAAGAGAGGGAGTTTTTGAGGGTGTAGGAGAGAGAGACGAAAGAGTCGTTGGAGGCTTGCCGGTCGAGCCGGGATTGTTGAGTCAGGAAGGTGTCTAGGCCGAGGATTGGGGCTGAGTTGGTGGTGGCGATTGTGGTGATTAGGATCAGGAAGAGGAGGAGGAGAGTGGTGGTGGTGGTGGCCATGGTGGTTTTCGAGGTCTGTGGACTGCTTGGGGACTGAAAATGGGGAGAGTGGGGTTTGATGTACTAATAGGTAAATGGGCTTTTTGGACAGTGAATAGCGGACAACGGATACTCAACTCAAGTCTACTCAACCCAGGTCTCAAGTGGTGTGAGTGGAAAAAGTAAAAAGTTACAAAGCATATGAGAATTAGTGGCCAAAAAAAAAAAAATCCTATGAGAATTGGAATTTGGGATTATTGAATTACCAAAAAAACGAAACTACTATTTCTCCAAAGTCTTTGCCACTTTGAGCCTTTGGTGTTAGGCTGTTGGCTAAATGGGGACGAATGGTAGAGAAATGGATTAAGGGTTGATCGCTTCTAATGTAATGAAAAACACTCTATTTTTCTCTTTGCGCTGACTAAACTCTAAATGGAGCTCATTTCCCAGTTGGAGTTACAAAGCAGAATAGAAAATACATGTATCATAGGCTTCCTTTAAAGGATGAAAAAGAAGTGTTAAAAAGTAATACACTTTTTTTGGCTCCATGGATGATGTAAAAGATCCACTCGAAAATGACAAAATAATCAAATGGGAAAAGGAAAAGGATTTACTGATAACTCTGTACAACATATGCAAGCAAATCTATTCAGTCTCTGAGCTATCAATATCACTGTAAGATTTCCAAAACTTTGCAACATGTTCATCTTCACGATTAATGGCAGGAAGAGAAGCATTGGTGAAGTCCCTAAAGCTTATTAGTCCCTCAGAAACATTGTTCTCACTGGCAGTAACAATTCGACACCCATTTACAGCCATGGCATAACACCCAATGTTGGTTTTCGCTCCACAACAACAATCCAAGGAATTAGTTAGCGAACCAGTGTTGGCCTCCCAGACATTAACATAATTTTCGTCTGTGCTTCCTGTGACTATTTTGTATGGATCCATGTGCAAAAAAGTCACCGGCGTTGTGTGTCCGTCTAACTCAGCTGTTGGTTCTGAATTCAGGTTCCTCCTGATATCGTAAAGCATCGCTCTGCAGAATTATCAAAATTATGATTACAACAAGTAGATTGAATTTGATTGTCTCAAAATTCCAACTAGAAGACTAGCTTATCCTTTTCTTATACATGCTACACTAGGTTCATAAACTCAAGTGAAACCAAAGTAATTTGCATGTCGTACCTGCCATCACTGCCTATGCAGAATAAAGATTTTGAAGGCATAGCCTCAAAAGAATACAGCTTTGCGCCTGTTGCAGCAGTGATAACTTTTTGCATTGTCCTCAAATCAATTACAACAACAGAGGAACCAGCAGCAACATAGAGCAACTGTTCATGGCACTTCATGTTTATAGGGGTACCGGGAATAGAAGTCATTCCCACACAGCATCTAGAACGAACAGAGGATGATATAGTTGTATCCCACACCCTCACCTGCTAGGAACTACAAACATGAGAAACCCAATGACAAAATGACAAAACAGTCAAGATGATGATCATATCTCATAAGAGGGAAGCATTGAATGGATGTCTGAGAATACCTTAGAATCTTTTGAAATGGTTACCAAAAGAGAGGTTTTGTGCCTACCAAGTAAGACAAAAACACATAGATCATTTAATATATTAGACTGTGAACTCAAGAAGTTTTCAGTACCAAAAATTTTTAAAAGATATTAAACAGACACTTAAGACATTGTTTATCTAGTTTTACTGAAAGTAAACATGACTACATTAAACTCCTCAAGGAAACAACACATACCCAGCAACTGACATCAATTTGATGGGCTTTTCGTGCCCATAGAATGTAGCCTTTAAAGCTTGTTGGCCACGTTTACCACTGGAGCTAAGAGACCAAAGGCGTACAGTGCCATCTTCCCCTCCACTTGCCAATACTTTTCCAGTACTATTGCCCAACAATTTATCTGACAAGGCAGAAACTGGGCCAGTGTGACCTCTAAAACATCGTTGGCAAGAACCCTGTAAAGGAAGAATGAGATTAGGAGCTTTGGGAGTTTACAAAAGAAGCAAACAAGTGAAACAGAGACTAGTGATGATCCTAATACAGTAAACTAATAGTCGAAAAATCACATAGAGAATTAAATATTACAAATTCTAGGTGTTTGTTAAATTGGTAGAGAGCAAAATATTAGAAGCCAAAGTCAAGTCTGAATTAGATTAACAAAGAAAAAACCAAGAATGAAGGTCAGGAAAAGCCAACAAATATGAGCTGCTTATACTTAAAAGCTTCTTAATTCATCCAATACCTTCCACCATAGCCGAATGGAATGATCAGAGCTTGATGTTACCAAAACATTCTCTTTTGTTTGTGTTTCGCTTCGATATAAAGATGTTTCATTAAGTGGAAACAACCTGCAATTAATGTCAAAATTTTGGAATTGAGACAACACAGTAACAAAGTGAATAAACAGGAACAACTTAAAAAATGAGAAACAAATTCCAAACGGAACACGGATATAATAAGCAGAGCGAGAAAAACCACATGGGATGCCTACCTCATACAAGTAATTCTTGCGGTATGACCACTAAGCGAGTCAGGTAAATCTCTTTGATTTAACCCGCTATCGATCGGTATCACTTGTATACGTGAACCCTAAGTAACATATAAATATTCAATGTCACGGTGGTCATAAAAGAAAGTTAAAAATGCCAACTATTCAAGCTCAAAGATACATGGAAGAAAATGTTGGCATTGCATATAGTCTTATACATACCTCACAGAAGATTATATCATTCTCGTCCAGTAATATGTCGTAAGGCTTTGAAAATGTACAGATATTCGCGAGAAAGGGATCGACAAACTTGAATTGCAGCAATGCCGTACGCCTACATAAATACGCATCCCTCACCCCTGAAGTTTGTGAGGCAGAGGTGGAAGGTGTTTGCTGCGGCCAACGCTCGCTGTAGCAAATGAATTTGAAAAATTAAATAAAAAAATCAGTGAACAAATAGATATTCAAGTAAAGTTAAGAAATTGTTATGAAGAGGGAAAAGGACCTGAACCAACGTTGCCAGATAGAGTCTGAATAGGCCACTCTTTTGAGGTATTTGCAGGTCATGGCCATGTTGGAGAGGTCTCGGAGGCTTAGGTAGCTCGCGCACTGAGCCAGAGAGTCCACGTCCATATCCGTCATGCTTGTTGCCAGCGACGACGAATTCTGATTCTGGTTCTGACTCATCGGCGGTGATGATGATGGTGATGGCTCTTCCATCGGAAACGAATATCAAACCCTAAAATTTAGAGCGAAGGTGAGAACTGATTAACGGAAACTGTATAAACGACTGTTAGATGAAGGAAAAGAAGCGGTAAACCCCACATGTCGTACAGTAGTTCCATTAACAAACGTCATGTCGTTTTCACCTTGTACTTTCATGAAAAATTGGTTGGCTTCATGATACATTGATACCCCAAACTCATGCAGTTGGCATGCGAATAGACGTAGAAAACTTGTGTCTTGACTGGTTTTGTGTTTCATTGTTAATGTTCATTTTCATGTTCTTCAATGTTCTTCAATGTGATACGCTACAGCCTCCAAGAGTTTACAATAGGCCCACCAACAGAAAACTTGTCTTGACTGGTTTGTCTTTTATTGTTAATCCAGCTTTCAAATTCACCACTTTACTTTCACTTTCAACCCAACCTGTTAACGTTATATTGTTAGAACTAAATTAATATCTATTCAAAGAAAAGAATAGCTACTGCTACTATATTAGATCTTAGATAACAAAATATGAATTCAATTCAAACCAAACAACATAAACACATTCGATTCAGAATTTAAGACATCTTCCCTCTAAAAGAACATTGGAATATATTCCAACGGACTTATTTGGACAGCCCGATATTGCAAACAATGCAACTGAAACCATCTCTACAATTCATTTTGTGATCAAGATGGGGGAGGAGATATACAAAAGATTATGCAAAAGTACAAATGATTATCAATTTATCTCTAACGAACTGTTTTAAGTCCCAATCCCACTAAAATATGAAGACCACACTGTCATGAACTCTGGACTTCTGGTTCTGAGCCACACACTCAGATATCCACATCAGATTTCTGATCTCTTGCTCCCTCAACCTCATGTATGCAAAGAAAACACCATAATGGAACTGCAGGTCAAGGAAAAAAAATATTCAATGACTGAGGATAAGTGAACGAGAAAATGAGGATAAAACTACCCTCAAATAAAATGTGAAGAGCTATGACATAGGATATCGCTGCACAGAAACTGAAATACAGACCTGTTGCTCAAATGCTAAACAAAGCCTTTTCACCTCCTCTTCATAAAATGCCTTGTCAAGCATCTGGCTCTCACCATAGGATAGTTTTGAAAAAATAGACTGATAAGGAGGATATTTTTCCATGACACCACGAACCTACACCACCCAAGAAGATGGCTTAGACAAAAACACTGCTAACACTTGAGAATATTAAGGAAACATGAATGAGTAAAATAAAACATAATAAGCTGATGTTGGCATTCCACAGAATCCCTAAACTAAATATAAGAGTATGGGAAGAAATTTCTTCAGACTTCTGATATCATGCAAAGAATGTTGTAGAATTTCAAATTTCATTACTCTTTTCCTTGAAGCATATCATAATGGAACAGAAAATAACAAAAGGCCTTGAAGAGAAGATGGACCACGAGCTGGCGCACCTTTGAGGCAAGTACTAAAACCTATTGAAACTCACAGCATACCTGATCAATGTCCTCACAGACAGCAAGTTCCTCATGTCCATAAGGATAACTGTACAACATAGGCAAACAGTTGTCAGAGATAGAAAGCTAGAATAGAACATCATCTACAAAGTTAAATAAATCAGGATGATCAAAGAGCTTACAGTAAACCAAAGCTAGAATACAGTTTCCTGCGATCATCTCGAGTAAGCTCAGTTCCAATGCTGCATGGAGTGAACATCAATAGCATGAGGCCATGAAAAGAATGTTAAAACCATAAGAAACTACGACATCACAAATACTTGTCAACAACTCAACAATAACATACCTATTTATGGAAATATTGACAGCCCTTCTGTCTGCCTCAAAAGCAAGCAAGTCAGACATGATCTCTGCTGTGGCACCACCTAGTTTCTGTCCAGAAATTCAAAAGCAAATTGATGAGAAAATACAAAATATTTGAAAAGAAAAACTCCACAGATGAAAATAAATAAATATCTTCATTTAGAAATCAACACTTACCTGACAAAACCTGTAAAAGTCTTCAAGGTATGCCTTGTAAAGAGTGTTCCTCATTATTTCAATATTCATGTCATCCAGGTCCTGAAAAAAGAAACAATGAACATACCAAAATCAAAACACATTTGAAAGTTAGAAACCTTCAACAGGAGTCCACAATAATGATGCTCCATTATTGTTAATGATGACTTGAAAAATCTTATCCATCAAGGCCAAAATGACAAAGAGAAAAAACATCACTAATTTGTACCTCGGATGTAATACATTCAGAAAAGTAAGGAGCAAGTGGTGTGTCAACAAGCACCAGTCTGTAAAGCTCCCGCATATTCTGTGCTACTGCCAAGGTAGCAATGCTGAGGAGACAAAAACCAAAAATCAGAGAATATTTTATAAGACTTATGGAGAAAAAAAGGGTGAATAAATAAAAGAAAATGAAATAACTATATAAGGATGATACCTGTCAAACATGCCCAAAGGGTGGCATTTTTCCAATAGTTCCTGAACATCTCTCTCATGCAATGTTCCAGTTACAATCAGGACAACATTGTCTATCATGTGACCATATCTGGATGAAGCATAAGAAACATTAAATTTTCAATTACAACTCAAATTTTAGTAACAAATGATCATAAAGTTCACAAAAGACTATAGTTTCACACTTCATAGTGCCCCTCCTCCAGCATTGAATAACTTTGAACAACATATTTTCTCATACTCTAATGAATACCAAATAAATTACAAAAATATAGCCAATACTAGCACGGTAACTAGAAACTCAACATAACCTTGAACAGAAATAATGAGGCCATAAAGAAAGAGAGCTCCATACGTAATATATTCCAAAAAGGTTGACAAGGGCTCTGTGGCTTGGCATAGCATGTGCTTATATTCATCAACCAATTTAAGAGTGCACTTTTCCACAATTGTAGTTGTATGCAATGGGGAAGGTTCTGCAAGCAAATTATCAAATAAGCTAAGAAGAATTAGTGACTTCAAAAACAGAGAGAGAGAGAGAGAGAGAGCAATCAATATATGTGCTTAACAGAAGTATATTTAAATACTGGCAGTCATTTTATGTTTTCACTTCAATCCATAACAGAAGCATCACAGTCTTTCATTTTATGTTTTTATAGCATTTTATGCAAACAATTCTAACTAAGCAGTCAAATCCAGATCCCTCATATCAAAACATGTCCAAATGCAACCTAATATATTTAAATACTGGCAGAATTTGCGCATTCAAAGGAATACCGACATCAAGCTAAGATACAAGCGTTGCTCTTACTAGTTCTAAATCAATAACACCGACTCCGAATCAAAGCCTAATTTAACCTAAAATTCATCAAAATCCAAAATTCAATTTTCAATTCTGTTCAATGTCCACAAGTAAGAAACAGATTACTCAACGAAATGAACAAATTAAGAAGACAAAAAAAAAAATGAAAAGAAGCAATATAGGAGATAGATAGAGAGCAAAACACACCGTTTTGGAGGTATGGGCCGTACTCGGTGGCAGAGAGGTGCATCTTAATATCGTCGAGGGTCTCGCACTGGCACAAATTGTTGTAATCAGCGGCGGTTAGAAGGCCTGCGCGATGTCCGCGCACGATGGCCTCTAAGTAGCCTCCATGAATGTTGAAGGTCATAGCTTCGAACCCGTACATTTTCTTGATCGAATTTACGCGATCTGCCACTGGCCGATCTGAAATTGGAGAGATTGATGAGAGAGAAAGGGGATAATCAAGCACCAGAAACCCCCTTCTACAGCAAAATGATTGTAAGGAAAAAATTGAAAACCCTAATGATGCAGACGGAGCTTAATTGCAGGGTTGAAGAAGGTGATGACGAAGAGAGACAATGCTTGGTAATCGGAAGCTTCAATATGGGACAATTCAGGTTCAGAAAAAACCGATCTGGTTCATTATTAGCGGGTCTAAATTACATGATTACCCTTTTGATTGGTGGCCCGTAGCGGGAGATGGTTTAGACTGGTGGTTCCATTTCAGGCCACAAGTTGGGCTCTGGAGGGCTTCATTTAATGAACAAAGCTAGGCCTAAGTAGGCACAAACTGGTTAAGCCCAATGGCAATGGCCCATCACTGGGCCCAAGTAGTTGCTTTTCAGGGGAATGAGAAGCCAGTTGGACCTCGGGTAAGAGGCCGATTGGACCGACTGGGTTCAAGGTAGACAATTTTTTATGGGGGTTTGGGGTTTCTATTGGCTAGCTCCACAAATATGAAGAATTTACAAATATAAATTAAGAAGAGTACAATTATGATATAAGAAGGGTACAATTATAATATAAAAATGATATAAGAAGTGAACAAAATATGTATAGTTAGGTATATCATATTTGTATCTTTAGACATATCACAAGAGTGTGCATTAATGAAGTAATTAACTGTTATCCGTAAGTTTTGAATTCAGAACATCATCCTATCATTAAGAAAATTGAGTGTTATTTATTAGACCAAATAATTCTTAATCTTTTTTTCTTCACGTTAAAATGCCGAAATAAATTAGTCTTCTTTTTTAAGCCATATCATTTTATTGGAAGAAGTTAAGAGAATTACAAGATGGTTATGATTCATGAACATGGGTTTACAGAAACAAGGGGATCCATGAAACCACTGAGATAATGCATGAGAAGAAAGAGAAAACTGAGTAGGAGAGTGAGCAGATTGGTATATTTTCTCTATATAAATAGCAATAATTAAATAATTAATTTGGAATCCTTAATTTAATCATGTATGGGGGGATGTGTATAGTCATATGATCATATCAACTTATCGATGAAATTTGTACCTGGAGTTGAGTGTGTGAGTATCTTGGTGAGGGATTCGGTGCCTTCTTAGAACTTGGCAATCAGGACATGCATAATTCTCGAAAATCATTAATTAAATGCTCAACAATACCTTAATTTATTCTTCCATAAGTAAAACTTAAATTACTACTTTCCCATAGTAAAGGACTTGAATAAAATTAGAGAAGTGATTATGAAAATAATCTCCACATGCTGGCCTTGGAATTAAAGTTGCCAACTGTACTCCAACTATGGTGCTGGTATGATTATAATAAACACCATATTCTTCCATTGTACCAAAAAACAAATATAAAAATTAAACACCAGAATCAATCGTAGTACTGATCGAATTCGAATCTCTTGTTCGGGGAAACTTATAAGAAGCGCAGCACTGTCTCTCATCGTACACAAGATCAATTTTGATATCATATATATTAAATTACTGATCGAATTCGAATCTCTTGTTCGGGGAAACCAAATATTATAAGAAGCGCAGCACTGTCTCTCATCTTACACAAGATCAATTTTGATATCATATATATTAAAATTAAGGCCAATTAACAACATATATATAGCTAGTGGAGTGGTCTTAATTTCTTAATTAATCTCAACCTTTCTTTGTTAATTTGCCACGTAAAATTAAACGAATTAATAGACCACGTGACAAAGGAGGTTTTCCATGTGGGAGTCGTAAGCCAGATTTCATTGGCCACGGGCCCAGAAGAAGGTTTGAGGCTTTGAGGCTTTGAGCTGTTGGAAAGAGGGGGCTGGATTTAATTATATAAATTAATTGGGGCATCATACGGAATTTGCAAATTTCAATGTGGTTAAATTGTTATTTGAGAAAGTAGGAGACCAAAATTGCAGTTAATCTTATCCATTTGTTTTTAATTTCCACGTCAGAATCCGACCATTGAAAACCGTGATGTCATTAGGAACTGCCACGTAGCAGCACCAACTGTCCACCCTGGGTGACGTCTAGAAGGTTACCGGAAGTGGACACCATCGGGATCAACTGCCACACGGCCGACGGCCCACCTCACACCCCACGACCCATATGGCCTTGTCCATGCATAATACACCATAACGGAATCTCTCTCTCTCTCTCTCTCTCTCTCTCTCTCTCTCTCTCTCTCTCTCTCTCTAGTTGATCATCAGAACCAAAATAGATAAATTAGAGATCGAAAAAACTGAAAAAGCTTAAAGATGAGAGACCCAAGACTCATTATTATGTGCATGTTCAATTAGATGATCTATCGAGATTCGAGGCAAGAAAACGAAAGCACATATAAAGCTTGTAACTTGTTTGGAGTAGCCTATGGACAACTATTACGTGTGAGTTGATGGCCACCTTCACTTTACGTGTGAGTGTATATATGGTGCAAGATTTGAGTGTTAGATTCTCACAAACTTTTAATTTGTGTGATTTTTTTGTAAAGCCTACACGAGTCATTTTATATCAATCCGAATCATTTATTTTTTACATCCTCATTGATTGATCATCATTGTAAAAAATTAGCCAAATTGAAAATTATTTGCTTATATAACTTTAATCAAATAAATGGACGGTTTCTTCTAAAATATTTGGTTCGTCTATTTGTTTGATCAAAGTTAGATAGGCAAATGATTTCCGATTTAGTTAATTTTTTGCAATGATAATCAATCAATGGAGATGTAAAAAATGAATGGTTCGGATCAATACAAAACTACTCATGTAGGCCCTATAAGAGAGATTCCACAAATTAGAAGTTTGTGAAAATCTCACAAATGGAGCTTTGCTCTATATATATATACTTTCTGATTTCAACTGCGTATATCATCATGCATACATTGGAATTAAGAAAAATGTTAAGAGTCTCAACTTTTTTTTTTAATTTTTTGTTTCGCATATTACATGTTATTACTTTATTGAAAATGGTTTTTCTTTTTTCTTTAACATTTATTTTTATTTTTTAATATTTAAGATATAAATGCAATGTAAACTTGTAAAGTGAGAACGAAAAGTTGAAAAAAAAAAAAAGTTGCTATGTCTAGCACTACGTACTGTTGTGATTAATGACGGTGGCCTCATGCATGCACACATTTACTTATATATGCTTTGCCCATTGCTTATCCCATACATACCGATATATAACAGTCGCCCAACTACCTTCCTAGCGACTGTAATATAATGTCTCTAGACATTTATTACACATATAATTATATAAAACTTCAAATGCAAATTTAAAAGAGAGTTTCAACGTTGCTGTGTTTGATTTTTGTTCTCTTTTTATTTGTTGCTTGAATTAATTAAATGATTCCTTTCACTCTAAAAGAAAAAAAAAGAGCGTTTCAACGTTGGTTGATATGTAAGTTTATTAATTAGGCACATGAAAGTTATGAAACCACCTAACTATGACGATTGACGACCCCATTTGCAATCCTCAGATGCGTTATATTTCAAAGCTAGCTTAATTAAGAATTAATAATATTTGACTATTTGAGATTTTGAAGAATAGTTTTGACTTATCGTCATTTCTATATAACAAAACAAATTTGGGAACCAGCTTATTTTTCTTTTGATTTTGTCCTCTTTACAAATGCACTTCATGCAAACGTCCGTATTTAATGAGCGATACCCATTGTTCATGCGCAAACCGTTCCGCAGGCACCCATGACTCAAATGCACAATGTCACTTATTGTAAACGACAATTTTCTCGATCTCAATATTAATGATAAACGATAATGTTTCTTTAATGTCAATATTAGTGACAAACAAGACACACTTGAGACATCGTGCTTCTACAATAATATTGCATGACACACATTTGTCCATAATTTTGTCCAACTTGATTTAAACATATCCAATGTTCATATGTAAAGTGTTTCACATGCATAACACAAATCCGCAATATTGAATATCATTAATTACAAACGACAATATTTCTCAATTTCAACGTTATTTTATGATTAACATGATTTGCCTCTTCTTTAACTCATCTAGTGTTAGCTATATTTTCCTCTCAATCACCGAATTACATCCTCAATCGAATTTTATGACCTATATAAACTTTTATATTTGACCCTTAATCCTCATAAATAAGGCAAATCACTTGCTTTGATTGGCATTCTTTTATTTTAATATTCTTTCCGGTAAAAATTAACGACTCAAAAGGAGCACGTGTAAAAAGTGAACTCTAAAAAAAGTCATACCACGTAAGCTCTTTAATCTAACACTTCAGTGGGATAACTTAGTCAAGCTTTACTTAACTAACAAGCTTGAAATAGTCAATAGACTCAATAAACATTAATTAGGGATAAAATAAATTTTTGTCACTAAATACAGATGCATTTTTAAGAAATACTTTTCTCTTTTGTCAAAATCAAGGAAGAAATTGCAACCAAAAAAAATAAAAAAATCAAGGAATAAATATGGAATGGTCCTTTAATTTGAAACCGTCATAAAAGGTGGTGAATTACTTTTCTCTCTACATCTATCCAAATCCAACTATCTTCATTTAAAAAAAAAAGTGTCCAATTATCTTGTGGTTGGAATGTTTTTTTGTGCTCAAAATGACAATATTGAGCAAAATACCAAAATATAAGATAGTTTCATGGTCATAATCAAGATTTTATTGTTATTTATACATGTATGTCTGCCAATTTTTGCATGCCTAAAAAGCTAAACTAACTCAATTCCTCTAATAATAAAACGAAATAGAGAATACCTAATTTAGTATATAACTGATGAAAAACTTTTCCCTACTTAATATCAATTATTGGGGATTAACAAAAGTTTGAATGGTTTTGTGGTTGAATGGCATAGGATAAGCCGCATGACACCACAATCGAATGTTAATATTTAAAATGTAGATATTTTGTGTGCCAAAAAAAGAAGATATTTTTGGAAAATTTATAAATTAAGTGGTGACTGATGGGGAAGGGTGTAAATCAAATAATTGACTGCCGGAACACCTCTAATTTTATGATTATTGTATGCATATGGATAATTTTGGGTAAATTGCACATTTGCACTCATGGTTGGTCTTAATAGGCTTTGGAATAATAAAAAATGCAAAATAGAAAATAGACAAAATTGGGTTATTGAATCTATAAAAATGACCAGAAAACAAAAAAATCTAGAAAAATGTCATAGTGGAAGGTTCTGTCCGTGATATCAAGAACTATTTGACGTGTACAAATATATGAAAAATATGCATGCGTTATACGATTTTGTTCAAGTTTATCACAAAACAAAATTAGTATGTATGTTTGACAATTTATGTTAGGTTCATATATACTAAAAATCGAATTTACTACTATGTGATGTGTTCACGTGATTGTTATTGGAGGATGGCCGTATAGTTTTGAATATATCTAAAAATTACTCCATCAGAAAATTATACGAATTCTTATAAGTGTAAATTGTGTACAAATTATTTTAGTTAATCATTAATTACTTCCTGAGAAAAAAAGTCTTTTGAGATACGAATGTAGATTTTGCTTACTGAAATTAAAGAAGTTGATTTTGTTCTCCTGCAATTGAGAATCAGAGATGGATTCTTTGAAAACCGGAAATGAATTATTCAAAAACCGGAATAGATTCTATGAAAACCAGACTTTGATTATTTGATTATCTCCATAATTGGATTATCTGCTACAAGTTGTGAATTCTTTGATGTAAACTCACACGCATTAAGAAAATATTTAAAATCCAATAATATTTTGTTTATATAATCTTAAATTAATAATTCAAGATTATAATTAAAAGTTAAGTGAAAATTAGATAATTGAAAAACAAAGGAAAATTGTAGCAAACAATAATTGATAAGTCATAAATATGGGGTGGAGTGTAAAGATTGCAAAAATGAGGGTCAAACATAGGAAGTTGAAAGAGGGGGGGAAGTGGATAAAAATCCGCTGTTGGAACAGCCCACTGGAAAGCCAAGCATGGCCCCTGGTTTTCACTCCCTCAAACCAAAACCAACTGTCTTTCTCTTTCAGCTAACCCTAAGACCCTTTGTCCCTTTTTATAACCCTTCAATCCTCACCCACCTTCTCCTCCTTCAACAGAGGTGCCAATTTGACATCTCTCTCCTCCTTCAACAGAGGTGCCAATTTGACATCTCTCTCCTCCTTTTACCACTCAACCTGTACCAACTAACCGTTCCAAAAACCGTACCTTTTCTCACTCCTCGTCACTCTCTCTCATCTTCCCCTGTTTCCTCTGCTCTGTTTTCCTCGTTTTCTGCTTGTTTCTTGGTTCTTTTCTCGATTGGGTTGGTACCCAGATCGAACTTTTGCATTTTATTGGTTTTTCAGAAATACCCAGATCGAAAATTTTCTTTCTTTTAAAGGTTTTGCTTGTTGTTGGTGTTGATTAACGCTGGAAATTTTGAGAGTGAATGGGGATTGGGACGACTTTGCCTAATCGGAAAGGTACTAAGGCGTTCTACGAACTGCCGGAGGAGACGAATTCGAATAGCAAGAACAGGAAGTGCCGGCGACGTCATCGGAAGATGTCGCCGGTTCAGAAGCTATTCGAGACGTGCAAGGAAGTTTTTTCCTTCAGTGAGGCTGGGATTGTTCCCTCCCCTGAAGATATCCAACGGCTACGCTCTGTTTTGGGTACGATATGTTTGGCTTTTGAATCATTAGATTTCAAATTTAGTCCTGTAAATGTCTTTCATGTGGGTTCAGAATTTGATAATTGGATTAAATTTAAGCTCAATATTGGTTTTTTTTTTTGTGACAATTTTTTTGGGAGTCGTTCAACTTTTTCCTTAACCATTGTTATTTTAAGATTGCATCAAGCACTATTTGCTTTGTTAAATATGCCAATTTTTGTATAGAGCCATTTGTTTATAGACAATGCAGTCGACATATTGTAGCCATTTTTTACTCAGTCATTTAGTTGTGCTATGTGGGTCTCAATTTGGACTTTTGGATGGTAATGAAGGCGTGGGTTGTTTTTTTTTTTTTTTTTTTGAAAAGAGACACAATTTCGCTTGGTTTTACCAAACTTTGAATGGTAGTAGACAGTCACTTAGCAGCAGGTGGCTTCAATTTTATAATCATATTTCTGTCCTTGGATACATGCATTTCAGTTTTGCGGCTGTGTACATGCACATTGGGGTTGGGGCTAAAGTTACTGTATTAAAAAGTTTTTGTGGCAGTACATGTGTTTTTTATGTAGAGGAGCTAGGCTTTCGTACTGCATGGTTTCATTTTTTAACAACTGGAGTCTGTTTTGGTTACACAAGTGGATTTTAAATAGGAAGAGGTCACGTATAAATTGTATAATCAAGTACTGTTCGAATTCAACCTATCAACTCGTGACTTTGAGTTTGTGATTCAGAGCACCAAGTGGGTTACCTGGGAAATCCTGTAATAGTGTTTTTTAAAATTGTACTATCTACATAATGTGGCTTATAGGCCAGGCTTGCTTTGATGCAGATGCCATGCAACCTGCTGATGTTGGCCTGAATCCTGGGATGCCGCACTTCCGGATGACAATAGCTAGACAAACCCCGGCAATAACATACCTCCACCTGTATGAGTGTGAAAAATTTTCAGTAAGTGAGCTTCTTTAAGGTGTTGTCATGCAATGTATGATGCAAAATCAGACGACCATTGCTTGTGTTCTTATGTTTTCTTGTCTATATGCAGATGGGGATATTTTGCTTGCCACCATCAGGTGTCATTCCACTTCATAATCACCCTGGAATGACGGTTTTTAGTAAGCTTCTCTTTGGGACCATGCACATCAAGTCATATGACTGGGTGGCTGATGCCCCCCAGAACACATCCACAAGTGTGAATCCTTCACAAGGTAAGTTCTTCCGTCAAAAGTTGTACCATGCGTTTCTATTTGGTGTTTAGTATTTGCTGCAAGAGTTAGGAAGCCTTGAACAAAGAGAGAGAAATGAAGACATAAAGTGATCTTTCTTAAACAGTGTACTGCATGTTATTAATGTTATCTTGTAAAACCAAGGAGCAGGTACATGTTTGCACCATGTGTGGCACAGTGATCTGAACAAATTGAAGAAGATCAGGCCCGTGAATTTGCTAGAAAATTTGAATCGACTTTTTTCTCTTAAAGCAGTGCCTCATTTCAGGCACATTTTATGGTCATAAACCACATTTATTGACCAGAGTAGCATCTTCTTGTACGTTGCTGATTTTGCCTTCATGAAATGATTTGGCACTGCCTATTTATCCATTATATAAAAAATATTAAAGAAAAATCACATCCTGCCTTTTTGACCTTTTATCTGTTAGGCAAAGAGTACTTGCTTGTGGCATCTCTAAGTTAGACTATAAGTTTAAAATCACAAATTATTGACTGCTTAAAATTTTGTTGTAAAATTAAGTCAAGAGGGTCGCCTACTTAAATGGCTTATCATCTTAATGGGTTAAAAATATAATGCAGAATGTTGTGCTAGGAATCATATTCAGACACTTGAACAGTCTAGCAGTTCAGTTGTCATTTGAGTACTATCTTTTCAGTAATTTTATTTTTCAAAGCTTGTACCAGTCCATGCTCTTTCATTAATGCAGGTACACCTCCAGTTGTTCGTTTGGCCAAAGTTAAGGTTGACGCGGACTTTACTGCTCCTTGCAACACTTCCATCCTATATCCAGCTGATGGAGGCAACATGCATTGCTTCACAGCAGTGACAGCATGTGCGGTTCTTGATGTACTTGGTCCCCCATATTCTGATCCTGATGGTCGGCATTGCCAATACTACCTTGATTACCCAATTACTCATTTCCCAGGTACGAAATTGCTACTTTATGTCCAATTTCACCTAGATTTTCTTCAACGCAAATGAGAGCAGACCCTTTTGTAACTAATTTGATAATTTTGATTATATGCTTCTCCTTTGGAATTTCAGTGGATGGAGTATCAGTGCCTGAAGATGAGAGGGAGGGTTATGCATGGCTTGAAGAGAGAGAGAAACCTGAGGACTTGGCTGTAGTTGGAGCGATGTACAGAGGCCCAAAAATATAAGAGAATTCCATATATCACCCATTCACCTACATCGGCATTCCATTATTTCCGTCCATCCATCATGTCAGTGGCTGCTGCTGAATTCAGTGCAGTAGTAGTACTTTTGTTCGGCTCTGTTTTTGGTTCCTTTTTTAATTTTTCTGTATGTTTTTCTTCTTCTGGTTTGCGGGACATGAGGCACTTGGTGCTTTTTTCTTTCTACAGTTGATCAATGTACATACTCAAAAAGGAAAAGCAACAAAGAACAGAAGTGTTTCTTAGTGCACTGGAAATGAGGACGAAATTACTTGCCTTTGGCTGCATGCATCCCTCCAAAATTCATAATATTTTATTTTTCTTGGTCATAAATGTTCTCATAAAAATGACAGCGGACTAAATCGATCTGTGCATTGTTTTTATGAATATATATATATATAAACATAATAACATATTAACGGTACTCACATGTTGGAAAATAGAAAATAGAACAGAATGGAGATTATGTGGTGGGATTTGTGTTTGGTCAGAGGACAATGATGACGTGTCATCCGGCCTAGGAATAAAGGACTACGGGGGTACTTGCACTAGCTGCGACGTGGGTATGTAATATATTATGGGGTCAACAGACAAGAAAGAGGTCAATGTCTGATGGTGAGAAGCTCTAAAAGTTGACATGCATGGTTATCTGATGGGGCTGGCTTGTCTTACTTGCTCTTGGAGACTTCGATGTCTGTCTGTGCCCTTGGAGACAACTTGAAGAAAAGAGGCGGTTGATGCAGCACATATATCCAACACTATAGATCTATATCTGGTTTTTTCTGATCATCGATCATGAGGTGTTAATAACACAGTAGAGTAATTAGGTACTACAAGAGTACAAGTTGTTTGATTTCTACATGCATTTACAGAAATGTGAAAATGGATCATATACATATATGGATGCATGTCTTGGTCGGCTTGGAACTAATTGGAAGTTAAAAGGGTGGTGCATTGGGTTGTATGATCTCTGTTACAGAAAAAAGAAAAGGGACTAACCACTAATTAATGATCAATTAACTGGTAATCAAGAAGGTGTTTCCGAAAAGATGATATATCTATATATGTTTAACCCATTATGTTATATCTCATATATATATATATATATAGCTAGAAACTGCGACCGACACTTTATGTGTATGCAACCTTGTTTGAACCGACAGAAATAAAAGATAGTAAATCGCTTTATATATGCAACGCAACAGCCAATGCCATCACAATCTAGCTCTCTCGCATTCTGTCTATATATGGCAATGATCTGGTGCTTCTTTGCTTCAGTTGTAAATCTTGAATGTGCTCAGCTAATAACAGCATTGACAGTGTCGCAGGGCAGCTGTCAACCCTCTTTATTCTATTACTTTTTTTTACTTTAAGAAAAGTAACTAGCTTGAGAAAATATTGACTCCAAGTTTCTTCGAGAAAATATATGTCCATCACAAATGGTCCAAAGGATGTGACGGTGTGTTCAGAGCTAAGAAAATGCATGTATAGTGATATGATAGTGACCTCTATGTGATGCCTAAATGTTTATCACCCCTAATTTGCATATAGGGAGATTCCTGTACGTAGCATTATTATGTGCTTTAGATTAAAGGTTGGCAATGCATGCCTTGAAAAGATTATACTTCACTAATTACATCTACATTAATTAACTAAAATTGGCTGCCTCTTTTTGACCATGAGCAGGAGAAGCAGAGCTGATTCATGCCTGAAACTTAAAGCAACCTATCCCAACAAGCCTCCTCAACTTAAAAACCACTTCATTCCCATGAGCTTTTATGCTTTAGTGCTTTACAGGCATTGATTAGATGGAAAAATTCGGGGCAATTAATTTCGAAAGCAAGAAAAGTGTATCCAAAATGTTGAAAGTAACTACTTGGGCACATTTTGGAAGCACTTTTATTGCATAAAATGATAAAACAAGTTAGGAAAAAGCACTTGTCGGAAAAGTAAAATTTGGGCCTTTGAGGCCGTATTTGGATCCAATCATCAACCCACATATATACAGTAAGGGGGAAGAGCACCAAATTATTTTGGCATTCATATAGTAAAAAGGATCTCATATTGTTACGGACCTTTGGTCAATTTTGGGTGGATTCCCTCATACAGTCATACTAGGCCCAGTAAACATTGACGGCCGAAGACCCCAACTACAGCCCACAAAGAAATTCTACTTCTCCATTTTCACTTCCCTGTGAAATTGTGGTTCCAACTTTCCCAATTGCCAGAAGAATTTGGAGAGAGAAAAAGGCAAGCTGCTCTCATGGCAGGTAACACGGAAGAAGAACAAGAAACAACAACACCGCCGCCACCATCATATTACACGTTTTTCTTAAGAATTATGAGCAAAAGGAGAACATGGGTATGTATCTTTGTGCTAGTCTATGCCATCCTCTTAACTTCCTCATGGAATTTCCTCAAATCCATACTCTCTTGGTACAATTTACAAGCCCAATCTGGGTGGCCTGCCCTTTATGCCTCGGTGCTTCTTGGGGCAGTTTTTGGGTTGCTTTCAATGTTTGCAGCTCTGGCAGTGATGGTGCCAGCCACTTTGGTCACATGGATCACTGTGGTGGTTCTGCTGGCCTTCTTTGGGAAGCCCAAGAGGGCTTTGGTGGTGGAGGGGAGGAAGATTACCAGAGAGATTTTTGTGATCGTGGTCAAGATTTTGTTGAAGGAGGGCAATTTGGTGGCTGCTGTTTGTGCTGTTTTGGGGTATTTTGCACTTTTTAGGAGGAATACTGAGGTGATTGACTGACTTTGGTTCATGGGTTTCTTGCTAGTTTTTGGTGGGGATCAAATGGATGTGTTTTCAGATTTTGGTAAAGTTTCCCTATCTCCCCTCGACATTGTCTGCTTTTTCTTGTTCTTAAATGGGTAAAGCTTGACCTCTGTTGTAGGGTTCTGTAACATTACTTGTTTTCATTTTAGTGTTTGTCAAAAAAGAAAAAAAAAATTGCCAGAAGAAATTTAGCAGGGTTCAGATCCTTCTTCAGTTTATACCTCCTATCATGGCATTATTATTATATATCTTAGCATATTAAGCAAACCAGATGATATGCAAAGCTCCCCCCTCTTATGTAATCGAGTTTTGCATAGGGTTTATAAATGGGTATTACTGTTTTTTCAGATATTTTGTTAGGGGTTTTGAATTGTTGTGATTCTGGGTATTCATATATTCTTTTAATTTTTTTCTTTTTGAATTCTGAGGGATGTGCTTTTGTGTGAAAGATCTCAGAGTGTATATACTTTTTCTTTCTTTCTTTGTCTTCCCTCTGTGCAAACAATATGCTCTGCAGCAACCCATTTTAAGGGTACGAATTGATAAGATAGTGAGTTTTGAGGCTTTTCTAAATACATATATACTAAGAATCTAGAGGACCACATAAGCATTGCATAAATTCTCACACTGCCTTTAAGTAAATGTAAAGAGGTGTAATGGCCTACTGGGAAATAGTCCATAAGCCCTCTGAAAGGGTGCTATTGAAGCTCAAATTCTTCAAATCAAAGTAACCAGATTACAAAGCTTTATTATTAAATGAGAGGGGAAAACATGAAAAATTCAAGAAATATTTTCAAGCAGTGAAATCTTGTAACCAATTTCTTCTTCAGCTTATCATAAACCTACTTGGGCACATTTTGAAAGCACTTCTCTTGCCACCAAGAATTGAGAAAACTCCTCGCTGTGTTCACTGTCCATAATGCATGATGAAAAATTGGGCCAAAGGGTTCACGGATCATCAACCCAGTTAAGGCCCATGAGGTTCTAATCCCATTCCCATTACAGACTCTCAGATTGTTCTGGGCCTGTGGTCCATTTTGGTGGACTCTCTCATGGAAGGCCCAGTAAATTTAGACGGTCCAAGACCGCAACTGTAGCCCATAAATATAATCTACTTGGCCAAACAATAATATAGGGAGAAGTAACACCTCCAAGTAATTGATTAGGCAATGCATATGAAACAAATATTAAATTTGAAATTGAAGTATTAATTCAATGCGTAGTTAAGTAAGAGCATTGACCTAGGTGAGTATATAATAGGCACCACATGGCCTTTAAGTCTCTTTCCTTAGCAACTTGTAAGACTAAAAAATCTCATGTCTTGACAACGTCCATTGTGGCCCACCCTAATCTCTCTCTTTCTCTCTCTCTCTTTAGTCTTCAGTTTAATAATACATATGTAACCATCACTCACAACAAGTCACATATATGATTTATGAGAGTCAATAATGCAAGTGCCAGTAAACTTCTCATGTTTGGCTACGCACAAGACTTGGGAGAGTATATATGGGGCCTTATATGGACTAGACGATTATCATTATCATTAATTATTAATTAGTAATAGACATATATATTGACGCCTTCCATTAAGTTCTACTTCTTTCATGGCTGAAGGGTTGGCTCGTCGCTGTATACTTACTGTAAATGTACAATTATCATTGACCATGAGTACTACTTTTTAGTTTTTACCTTGAAGAGGTAATTGTGAATTGTTTAAGGAGTGGGTTGATGGCTCTTTCCGTTATATCAAAGTTCATGACATCATGCTATGTATGCTATGACGATCTCATAAATCAAAAGTTATCATGCATGTATATATATATATGTTAAAGTTGAAATATAATTACTGGTGCGTTGTCTTGTCCCAATAAAGTAAGACCGATCATTCCAATTACTACGCACAAAATTACTCCAGCTGTACCATTAAAAAATCGATTTTCTCACTGTAACTGATAAATTTGTCCCTACAAGAGTACAAAAGGACAACCTTTGAGTATTAGGGGCACCGATAACTGCGTGTTATTTGAGCATTCTCCGATGGTCAAGTTAATATATAAACTAAACAATATTAGGCAATGACAGACCTTATCCTTGTTTTATATACAGTAATTTGTATTCTTTGGACATGCCGACAGGGAATGGAAATTATTAATTCAAATTTAACTTATTCGAAAAGAGACGTGTATGTCCATTTTTGAGTTTTGACATATACATGCCCCTGGGATTTGACAAGTTTTTTTTGTATATATAGTCTTCCATGGACTCAAGGGTTTGATCGTAATCATTAATTTTATGGATGTTTCTACTTTGAAATTTGAAATGGCCTGCCAGGTCTACCGAGATCAATCACGGGGTCAGAGACTCATAGGTGTGTATATATATATAGTTTTTGTTAATTAGGAGAACTACTAGAATATTCAGACTCCCATCCTCATAATTTGACCTAGCTCTAGTAATTTTTGGGCTTAACGTGAATATATGCAATTAATTAAGAGTCATTGTTCATAGTGGGAATGGGATGGATGTGCCTTTTTTATTTATTAAAAGCTCTTGGGTAACCAATTAAGATGGTCACTGTACATTTATAATAAATACAAACCCTGAAAGTCCTATGTACGTCCCCAAAACAATTTAATTAGTTTCAGATATGTTTAATTAATAATTTCATTATTTTAAGAATCATCATGATATCATGGTGATGATCATTCAGTTTAAAAATAAAACAGTCATATGTCTCATAGTTTCAAAAGATGAATATTTTTCTTTTGGGGTTACAGTTTCAAAAGATCAGGTATATATATAATATTCAGTGCAAGTTATATATTTCGATGTTAAATGGATGAGATTTGCATGCGTAGACCCAAACCAATTATTAGAAGACCTGGTACTCAGAACCCGAGATAATTCTATTAATTAATTAAACTTCGTCGACTAAAAGAGCTGTAACTAGCTTGAGGTGGACTTAGTTTAACTTCAAAACTTTAAAACCATATTATAAGCTACAATTTCCTGATCGTAAATCATGCAATACAGGTATGCGCTAGCTATATGTGGTAGCTAATTAACGGTAACAACTGCAACTTATATATGGAGCCATGTGATCATATCATAAAGATCAATATACTACTTATGGTGGCTAATCAACTCTTGTCAAATACTCTGAACAGTTTGATAAAATAAGATGATCGATTAGAACGTATATTTGGACCAAACGATATTCAAGCAAGAATTAATACAATCAACAATATAGAGTTTTAATTTAGTGATATCTTACATTGTCAGCCGTTTAAGTAGGTTTATCAATGAAATAAAAAGAAGAGTGAAGTCCCACCTCGTGTATGACAAGCGTATTGACTGCTGATCACAATGAATATGTTATGAAAGCTAGGCTGCGCCTGTGGTCTCAGCCATTAATACATGGTGGTCACCCCAAGCCAAGTGGCGGCCAACTCCAGCTTGATCCTAGAAGGTCATCCCAGACAGACTCTTAAAGTAGCTTGACTCTTGGCCTGGCCATGTGACGTCTTCCTTGTACGAAGCTTCAAAGACTGTATTGTACTACATAGTCTACATATATATATATAATAAACACTCATGTGTTCCTCAACTGTGGAAATGTTGAAACTTCATTAATATCTGGTTAAATTATTTATTAGTTTAATGTCGAAAACTATTAGAAAAAACTAGCTTGCAGTTGCAGAGTTGACATTTTTTGTGTGCCCGCGTAATATATGGGCGATCGATGATTACCGGATTCATATTTGTTTTATATATACCAAAGTCATGATCTGAAAGTAATGACTTAACCCCATCTGCTAGCTAGCTAGCTATATATATACATATATTTATAATTAAGTTGTCTTAATTTGTAAGAAGGGGATCGACTGTGTTATAGATATGTGAAAGATATTGATCGATCGATCGATCAAGTTAGAGCAAACAACATCTGCTACAGCAACACTGGAGAGCACATTGAGATGCCAAACTCGAGTACTAGAACAGCTGCTGTACAAAACAAAGTTGAATATTCTTATCATCAAGAGGGTCACATTCAGGAGGTAAGATTGTAAGAAAGCTATATATATATATATATATGTCTTATAAATTACCTTCGTCTACCTCTTTTTTGCAAATTGATGTTTTTGATTTAATTAATTTCTTCCCATCCTCATAAGATTATCAGCTTAATTAATTACCTAGCTAGCATCATGGTTGAGGGTAGTGTTCAATAATTAATAAATAATACTGATCGATCAATATGAATCTGTAATCGATGAACATCACCATTTAATTTTCTATATCTGAAAGTCGATCATGATGCATATATATATTAATTGTGTGTACCATTTTTTCTCCCATTCCTGGAGCAAGATGTGGTCCTGCTTTTGAAAATTCTACTTGTCACAATACAATCTCAGTATTCTATTTAACTTCATTTTTTTTCTCTCTTTTTATGAGGTTTCAAAATTTTGGCCTTGTTTGTGTTATATTGATCTTCAAAAGAACTAACAGTTAAAACAAGTTATGAATGCTACTCCTCGATCGTTGTAAGTTTAAGTACTAAATTTTTCTGATTTAATTTAGTTTGACAGTTATTATCATATTCTAAATAAGATATGCATATATAATTGTATGTATGAGAACCCGGCCGTTGTTTTACTAATCTTATATATATATGCAGTACATATATACATGTTGATCGGATGATATGGCGAAGAACAAAACTATGAATGTAAAACTTTAGTAATATTGTTGAATATATACCATGTATATATATATCCATCAATCTTGATTATATATTCTTAATTACTTCATGCTATTTTTTGATAATTCTAATTACTTCATTCTTTTTTTTGATAATTAAGGAGAATGAACTTGAAAGTGCAAAAGCCGAAGTGGGTGAGGTGAGAGAAGAAAATGCAAGATTAAAAATGACACTAGAGCATATGGAGAAGGATTACCAGTCTCTCCAACTGCGCTTCCTTGACATACTTAGACGACAAGAGGCTTCGAAGAAATCAACAATTGATTTGCCTAACCCTATCACCCATGTTGAAAACGAAGATCCTGATCAGCTTTTGTCTCTTTGCCTTGGAAGAAGTACTCCAAGGGACTCTAAAAATGACGAAATCAATACCAGCAACTTGAGCAAAATGGTGCAAGTTGATGAGGACTTGAAGGCCAACCTTACTCTTGGGTTGGGTACCAAATTTCAGTTGCCTAAGGAGCTTGTGAGTGGTCCAGATATTCCTGAGAATAGTTTGGAGGAGCCTAAGGATTCAGAAGCATCACCATCGTCAATTAAAACACCAAAGACAATGAGAAATGATCAAGATGATGAAGTTTCACAGGCACAGGCCAATAATGCAAAAAGAGCTAGGGTTTCTGTCAGAGCTAAATGTGATACCCCAACGGTAATTACACTCCATATCTTAAAAATAAAAATAAAAAATTTAATTTGAAGATATTTGGATTAATTTATCTCATATTTATGCTCTTTTTTATTATTATTATTATTATTTTTCTACAGATGAATGATGGATGCCAATGGAGAAAATATGGACAGAAGATTGCAAAAGGAAATCCATGCCCACGAGCATACTATCGCTGCACAGTTGCACCAGCATGCCCAGTCAGAAAACAGGTACTGTAGTGTATATGCATGCATGCTTATTGCGTAGGTGCGATTTGAAGTTTTTGAAAGAATATTAATTTGTTACCCTTTTTACATGATTTCTTTCAGGTGCAAAGATGTGCTGAGGACATGTCCATCTTAATCACCACCTATGAAGGAACCCACAACCACCCACTTCCAGTTACAGCAACTTCCATGGCTTCAACCACCTCTGCCGCCGCTTCCATGCTACTGTCTGGCTCTTCAACATCTCAGCCAGGTCTTGGTCTCTTTGATAATTCAACAAGACACCTCTACCTGCCTAAATCTGCCTCCCCTTTGTTCCCCACAATCACTTTGGACCTCACTGTCTCTCCATCCGCTTCATCAACGCAGTTGAGTAGGTCATCTTCTGGCTGCTCGTTTCCTTCAAGTCTAAGCTTTTGTTCCTCAGAATCGAACAGTTTACCGTCGAGTTGGGGCAATGGATACCTTAAATATGGCACTCGGCAGCCGTTTAACGAAACCCAAGTTGGGTCCTTGAGTCTTGGAAACTCCCGGGAGTATTACCATCAATCTTGTGCAGAAAAGAACAACCAAGCTTCTTCTCAGCTGTCTTTAACGGAAACACTAACCAAGGCAATCACATCCGACCCAAATTTCAAATCAGTCATTGCTGTAGCACTTTCGTCTATGGTTGGAAGTGATGCAACTTACGGGACCCAAGACAGAGTTGAAAGATTAGGACACCACTTGAAGTGGGGTGAAGCTGGTCAGTTTATTTCTCACAATCCATTGACACAGAATGGGAATGGATGCGCATCAAGCATTTTCAACAGATTTCCATCCTCGGATTCTCAAAAGGATACTTGACGCTAATCCAACCTCCGCTGCCATTTGCCTCCTCCAAGAGTGCAACATCTACCTCTGCTATCGCAGATAAATTAAAATCTATAAATTACAATATCAGCAACTTTGAAAATTCTTCCGCGACATGTTATATTGTTTAGAATGTCAATCTTGATTATTGGTTCGGCATACTCTTATTTAAACATGCAGTCCAAAACTCCATATTGACAGTCCGACAAAATAATGTCAGATATCTAGAAAAATTACCTTCAGCTATTGTAATGAAGATTTAGGTGTTTATTTAAATGCCCACAGTTCTCTGAAACTATGATCAAATTAGTTGGAAATTAATAATATCACAGCACATTACTAGCTGTTTCCTAGAAATAAAATTTTTTACTGTAGCAAAACATAAATTTTATAAAAGAATGTTATTGTTCATTATGGTGATTCCTGCAGGTGCAGGATTACAGAGCATACAAACGGCTCACCATCTATGGGGGTTGAAACTTGAAAGTTCATTACCACCAAATAACCACAAAGACTTTGTTATTTGACCAGCATCTTTAAGATTAATATATTACAATTCAATTCTGTGTGATCTATAAGGAAGAAAAAAAAATCATCACCGACCACAAATTTGATCTTTTCTCTACACCAAACCTTTGGTAACTCGTGAAAAGGCCTTCTTGAAGCCAATGCACCACAGTCCTTTCAATTCTGCTGTTCCAACAGCTTCCTCTGACCTAAAATATGCTCTCACCGTGAAGGAACTGAAGGTTGGCCAAAATAATCTTTCATCTGAAAACCCAAAACCAAGGAGTGGATTAGCCACTGAGCAACGGTTGAAGAATGTACATTAAGCCAGATAAACTCTTCAAGTCTATCAAGATTATTGGGTGTCATATGAAACACAAAAACCAAAAGAGAAAACCCTGTCACTAATTTCCATAATCTAGCAAACTAGAAATATTTGAAAACTTTCCTCTAATTTGAACTGTGTGTGAAACTAACTTTACTTACAACAACAAAAATCGTATAATTTTACTGTTGCAATAGATAAATTTGTCAACACACTAATGGCAAAGAAACATAAAAGAGACACAATCATTACCAATTAGGCAGTTACAAATATGGGCTATTATTGTGGACTGTTTTCTATGAACCCTTCAGTAGTTCATGAAATGCTTCTTGAGGTATATCAACAGAACCAACACGCTTCATTCGCTTCTTTCCTTCCTTTTGCTTCTCTAACAGCTTCTTCTTTCGAGTAACATCTCCACCATAACACTTAGCAAGAACATTTTTTCTCATAGCAGAAATCCTAACACAAAAATAGAGAAGCTTAGCTGAACAGAAAAGTTAAGAGTTACAACAGGAAAAACAACGAAACCTGACCAGTACTTACGTCTCCCTTGCAATAATTTTTGATCCAATTGCAGCTTGTATTGTTATCTCAAACATTTGCCTGCTCAAAATCAAAGATCTTGGGATACTGAAAGAGAAAAACCAAAAGATAAAAAGAGCAGAAATAAAATTTAGTATAGATAAACAGACCTGTCTATGTGTTTCTTCAGCTTCTCTACAAGTTCACGACCAACACGTTGCGCCTTCAAGTTATGAACAATCGTTGCCATTGCATCGACCGGTTGCCCATTTAAAAGGATATCAAGTTTGACCATATCAGATTGTTGATAACTGCCAACATATCAGAATGGGAGTAAAAGGTATTTGCAATTACCATCAAATAATCGAAAATAACAGTTGTCTCTTGTCTATTAGACCTAATGACTCATGAAATAAACAAAGGCAGCAAGGTGAGCCTTGAAAGAAATTACTCTAACAATATAAATGCAATACCAGTCAAACTATTGTTCAAGAGGAATTGTTCCCTACAAGTATGAAAGGAATTTTTCTCTAGTCTTTTATTTGAGTTAAACCCTCAAGTACAAGAGGAATTGTTCCCTACCCAAGCTTTTATGCTAGTTAAACTCTCTAGCAAAAGCAGCATACCAGTCAATTCTGTTCCCCGATTAGCATATATTAAATCCCTTTCCGGGTGCCAGTATTCACAGTAAATGGGTGCTGTGGAGCATTATAGGTATCCAGGGGTGGGAGTAGATGTGTGTGTGTGTGAGAGAGAGAGAGAGAAATAGAATGGGGGAGGAGGGAGGGAGGGAGGGAGGGAGGAGGGAAAGAGGGGGGGAGAGCTGCAACTTACTCTGCATCCTCATAATCAAATGATGCATATCCTGATGTGATACTCTTCAATTCATTGTAAAAGTCAACAACAATTTCCCTCAAAGGCAAGCGATATTTCATAAAGGCTCGTTGACTGCATGTATCAGGATACAAAGAATCAATATCTCAATTACAGATGAGTTTCATAATAAGCAAATACACTATCGCAACAAAGACACTAATCAACTTTAATGAATAGGGCCCATAAGGCCCGATGATTTGCATTTTAAAATTTGACAGTTCATTGAAGAATTACCTGTCAATGAATGAATACTCCAACTGCTGCCCTCTCCGCTCAGAGCACAGGGTGATAACAGCACCCACATACCTTCAATTTGACAACAGATTAACTCTGGACTATGGATGAATATATCCCTCTCAACATGGAGAGCAGAAAAAAGAATGCTAAGGGTGTGCGAGAGCTTACTCACTAGGAATAATGATGGTAGCTAGAACTGTAGGTTCCCAACAAGCTGTTACTCGTTTCTTGGGGTTTGAAGGTAATAAGGCAGGATTCTGCACTTCTACTTTGCTAGAACAGAACCAACGTTATGTTTGGTAAACCATACAAGAAGACAATCTTACAACAATAACATTGAACACATACCTCCCATCCGAATACTCATAAATATAAGGAACAGTTGGAATGGTAGAAATAATGTGAGCTCCATGCTCCTATTATCAATAAAAGAGACATGAATTTTTATTTTGCCAGTCAGTATAAGCAAATTGTGAAATATGCAGATGAAGAAGTTCTTAATGTTGATTTTTCATTCTGATGTACTAAGAAAAGTATCTTATTTTTTTTTTCTAAATGAATATAAAGAAAAAAAGAAGTCCATATTGTGCCATTTTTGCACAGAAGCAATACCTCCATTAAGAAAAGTTCTTTAAAATAAACCTAAAATCAATATTTAGTTACCTGTTCAAGCCGCTGGTGAAAAACATCCATGTGAAGTAATCCTAAGAAACCACACCTGTAGTTGGACATGGTAAGCATAACATGACTGCTTCATATGAAGCTTATTGAATATCCAATCATGGTAGAAGCAAAATCCTTTATTTTTGGAGTTAAAAAGATTTGTAGCAAATGCCATACCTAAAACCCATACCTAGGGCTGTGCTACTCTCTTTGGCAACAGACACACTGGCATCATTGCAGGCCAGTCTCTCAATTGCATGGTTGAGTGCTTCAAAATCAGATCCATCAGCAGGATAAAGACCAGAGAACACCATATGTTTTGCAGGCTTGAACCCTACAGTTTGAATACCATCAGTGACAATAAAATACAATAACTATGTACGACAGTGCATAAAAATGTGATAGATATACCTGGAAGGGGATCAATGACGGTTCGACTATGATAAAGTGTGTCCCCAACGCGTGCCTCTTTGGTCGAACGCATGCCACTCACAACATACCCAACTTGCCCAGTATGAAGGACTCCTGTAGAAGTAAGCTCGGGATGCATGATCCCAACATCCAAAACTTCATAAGCTTGGCCAGTTGCTGCAGATAGAATTTTGTCCCCTTTGCGCAGCATGCCATCAACAACTGCAACATGGCATATGACTCCTTTATACTCATCATAGTATGAATCCAATAAAAGCATACGCAAAGGTGAATTGCTCTTCCCAGGAGGAGGTGGGATGCGTTCTATGACTGCCGGAAGGACTTGCTCAAGACCCTGGCCTGTTTTGGCAGATGTTAAAAGAGCATCACTGGCGTCAAGATCAAACATTGATTTTAGTTGAGCCTTAACACGATCGGGATCAGCAGTTGGCTGGTCAATCTTGTTAATGACAGGTATTATTGCCAGGTTAGACTCAAAGGCAAGATGAAAGTTTGCAACAGTTTGCGCTTGAACACCCTGTGCAGCATCAACAACCAAAAGGGCACCCTGGCAAGCAGCTAAGGATCTCGATACTTCATAGCTAAAATCCACATGACCCGGTGTGTCAATCAGATTTAATAAAAACCTTGGTCCTTCATGGGCACCATTGCTCTCGGCACCATGAAAATTGTGCTTGTAGAACATGGTAGCTGTCTGCGCTTTTACAGTAATTCCCCTTTCTCTCTCCACCTATGTAAGACAAACCAAATCAAATAACCAAGCATATAAAGTACAAATACAACCAAAACAGAGCTTCCAATGCAACCAAAACAGATAGTTGCATAAAATAGCAAGTAAACCAAACTACTAAAACAGACCTATATCCCAAATGCAGTAATTCAAAACAACACAATATTCCAAACAATAACCATTTTCTTTCTATGAACGACGCATAAAGATTAATATACCTGCAATTTGTCTAGGTACTGTGGTTGACCATGGCCTCTCTTAATAGTCCCAGTGAGCTCCAAAAGCCTATCAGCGAGAGTGGATTTGCCATGATCAACATGTGCAATTATGGAGAAGTTCCTAATCCTTTCGGTAGGGTACTCACTCAAATCTATGCCATTCTCTTTGCTGGTTTGGCGAGAATGGGAACAAAACGCTTGGCTCAATCCAAAATGGTCATAAATGAATTTGTTGCAAACTGGGTTGCGTCTGAAAATAGTAGAAAATGGGATTAATTTAGAGTTGTTCTGTAACAGAGGCAAGTGCTTGGGTGATTTCAGGGTTTTTGAAGCTCCGCTAAGAAAACCCATCAGACGAGCAGACACGAGACCACTGGCACACTGCGGCGAAGCTAAATTCGGAATTTTTCGGATGGCTACCAGAACGGCGACGTTTGGATTAGATTGAGCGGGCTGGGCCAGCTAAGTTAAATTCTGTTTAAGGTTAAATTAAACGGGCTGGGCCGGACTGATTTGTTCTCAATTGCTTGGGCTTTTGGGTCCCCATTTAACAATGAAATAACCAAGTAGAAATTAGAAGCTTTCACTTGCATCCAATTACATTTTGATTTGTAGACTTGTAGTTGATTTTTTTTTTTTGGCCTCAAGACTTGTAGTTGATTAAACGGTTAAACCTGCTCTTAAACATGAAAAGACATTGTAGTATAAATAAAGTCAAAATATACAACAATTTCCAAATGCATAACCACATTTCTATTTTCCATTACAAAAACATCATCATCTTTGCCCACACAGTGTGATGTCCTTTGGACAAGTGCAGTATCAGTCCTACAACATTAAATCAAACAATATATAAAATTCATTATCTTCTATCAAGTCAATTTCGTTTAATAATATATGAACAATTATATAATATAACTCAAATTCTGGCTCATTCATGTCGGCCTTGTCAAAATATATGCAGCATCTCCATGAAATGTTGATCCTCACAAGTACCAAGTACCAAGTTGGAATGACGACCCATCAGATTTTTGTTTTCTGCTTGTAGGAGCTTCCTCGTCAACTGGTGCCGGTGCTGTGCATTCCTTATTTGAACAAGCTCGGGTAGCACTATGTGCTGAATCTATCTGCACCAAACGAATCTAGATGGTTATTATTAAATTAGACAACAAAATAAAATATATATAACAGAGAACTAATCAAAATTTTTTAAATAAGTATAAGAAGAAAAAAGAGGTTACCTCTGGTCACCGTCACAGTCACAGTTACAGTGGAAAGGATGAACCGATCTGTCAATATTAACAGTAAAAGCTTTTATGCCCTTCTGACTGTGGGCCCAAAATTATCTCTTTTGGGAAGCAATCGTCAAAATCTAGTTCTCAAAAAAAGGTACTCTGTACGGCCAATCATTGTTCCATTGTTCATGGTTGTGATATGATTTCTGCCTCTCTGAGTCTCTGTGTATGTGTTGCTTTTGTTTTGCCCAAATTTTTCTTCTATATATAAGGGTTAGTTGTGGTGATTTTAATTAAAAGTATAAGATGCCAGATATGAATGATCAAATGTTGTAACTGATGAAAAATTTATTCTCTTTTGTTTGTTGATGTTTGAATTATATAGTTTGCCTGTCAAATGTTATTCAGTTGCTGTTCAATTTCAGCCAAAATTATGCTGATACTATAATAATATGTTTATTGATACTTTGTGAGTGTTATTAACTTATTATGATTGAGCATCCTTTAATTTTAAAGTCATATGATGTAAAGAAAGCTGCAATTGAGGAAGAGGCACCCATCACCTGTATGATATTAGTTGTTTTTGCTATGAATTTTTGCCCTGCTTGCCCTGCTGCCTCAAAAGCTTAGTGGGAATATGGAAAAAAAAAAAAAAAAACATCTGTTTGGATCTAACAAATAATTCTGAGATTACTAGGCAAGAGGAAGAAGCTGCAACTTCTGGAGGCTATTTGGTACTTCTTTGTAGCTTGATATTTTGCAGTTCAATATGGTACATAAATTGTGTTCTCACCATATACATTTGCCTCTAATGTTCTGAAGGCTCACTGCCAAGTTGTTAATCACAAAGGCATCATAAGGCTGCAAGCTTTTATCCAGGGGCATTAGGAGAGAGGCTACTGCTACTTTATGCTGCATTCAGGGGATTTTTAAGTTACAGGCATTGTATCGTGGTCGGAAGGTAAGCGACTCAGACTCTCAGATGCAGGGTGTGAAGTGCATAAAAGATGCAGTCTGGTATATTTTTGAAAGGTGCCTTAATTAGTTTCCATAATCCTCTACTTGTCTTTAATTTCAACCTTTATGTTATCCGAGAATCAGAATTACTGAATTTTTTATAGAACCTAATTTTACAACCATGACTGACTAATCATATATTTGTTGTCCATAGTTTAGGGGTTCTCCATCTGTAAACATTTAGTTAGTTTGACTGCCAAGCACTTTGATTTCATTGATGTGGCAAAATACTTTGAATTTGTTGATTAAATATACTTAGATTTTCAATGCACATTAATCCTGTGCTTCCCACACATCCATTCCTTTGTAATCCTTCATTTTTTTAATTATCAGGATATCAATCCAGTGGAGCTATTTGCAGTACATCCAGCTAGCCACTAGAAACGATGAGCTATTGGATAATGCTTTAATTTCTAAGGCATATTCTGCATCTTACATTACTTTAGAGTTTTGACACTTGAGAAGATTCATTATTCTTCTCATTAGCATATCATTTCACCTGAGAGAAAAGATACATATTACATTGTGGGGATATTGGTAGTTGTCAGACACAGAAGGCATAGATCGAGGTTCCTGCAGTGTAATTCGGGTTAACAAATCCGTTAAAGACCTTGTAACCATTTCCAAGGTAAATGCATCCGTCGCTCACTGTAATGCCACCATACACAGTGGCTCCTGTATCTTGTGACCACAAAATCTTTCCTGTCTTAGAATTCATTGCATATATCGGTCCTAATCGGTGAGTGGAGCCACCAAAAACAACACCATTAGCCACAGTAACAGGGGCGGGGGCGGTAGCATCATTAACATTGGGTGTGGACCATAGGATATTGCAACTGCGAGCCTCCATTGCCACCCATCCACCAGCAATTGTAGAGTTCTGGGATGGTTTCAGAGTGAAGTTCTTGTGCCGACTGTTGGAAATGTTAGTATAGGCTCTCTTTTCGTCAGTGGCTGCACCCCACATGGCTCCTCCTCCTAGTCCTCCTGGTCCGGCTTCTTATATCAAAGAATTTTGTTCAGTAATTCACAAAGAAATAAGATCAATTCCAATATTACATCCTAGTGCAGCTAGCAAACTAACCGTAGACCATACTAAGTCAACATTATCACAATCCAGAGCCCACCATGCATACCCACTTTTCTGAACAGCAACAACAAGATCTCCCTTAGTCCCATTAATCTTTGTTGTTAACATCATTGGTGCTTCACCAAAATCACCATCTGGGCTTGGACCGGGTGGACACCTAGGGTCCAAATGCCGATGGCATGCACCAAACCATATATCATAGCCTCCCAGCTGCTTATACCATTTAATTTTGCCCGTGTCTAAATCAAGAGCTACCATGGACACAGAGTGGTCCTCAGGCTCAATGCAGGCGTCTGGCTGAGAAGGTATTGTTTGATTCTTTTCCCTCTCCTGGCATTCAATTATACGCGGAGGAGCTGAGTAGAGGTTTGAAGTGGCAATGAAGACAAGGTTCCGTGGGACGTCAATAGAAGGGCTGCTTCCCCATATTGCTGCTCCTGCATACTCTCCAAACTTGCCAAAGTTGTCAGGTAGCATGAAGGTCTGCCACAAGATCGCTCCTGTTCGGACGTCTAATTTAGAGAAGCTCCCACGAAAGGTGCAGCATAGTTCAATGGTGAGGCCTCCTTCTAGAGAGGATTTTCCAACACAGAAACACCTTTCAGAAGTACATACAATTGTAGAAGTTTAAATCGGGTGCCAGATTTTCATATTTTTATGGGGCACTCTAGTTCATATAAAGTTAGAATACAACTAGCTGCATCACTGTAGACTACATCTATGACAGAGTAGATGTGATACTGATGAGGTACGTACATGTTGCATTACTTATAAAATTAGGTCGGGTTACAGGTAACGTGACTTTTTCAGTTTTCACACAAAACAAAATGGTGTCTTGAAAGGATTTAAACAGTCATATACAGAAAGAAACAATGTCATAGCCTGACTTTTTTGTCAAGTTGCCAACAAGTCTAACATGCATATATCTAGCTATTATCTTTAAACATGTACAGAAACTACAATATTAATATAAATAAACAAAGACTTGGACTATTAGCAATCTGGCACATTACTTGAAATATCAAGTAGGATTTAAATAAATTAACTATATATCTCATGTTTCTACCGAAGCAGGTCCTAACTTCAACTAGTTTTCAAGTAACACCATTGACTGACCCATAAATTAATTAATATTAAACTTTCAAGGGTGAAGGTTTACACCATTTTTAACAAGTATCTATTGAAACTAAGAATTAAACGCCCCCAAAATTAAAGAAGAATTAAGATGGATTTATGTTTTGAGTACTAACCCCTTGTAATAGGTTCCAGACATGGTGACAAAGCTTCTGGTGTGGTTATCAAGCTTGGTAGACCAGACGAGCTTTCAATTAGACCTTTTGACAGCAATGACATACGCAGGGCCATAGATGGCAACAATGAGCAGGTCACCAGCAATTGTTGGGGTGGATCTTGTTACAGTGGAGTTGACATTAAGAATGAAACCTGTGTTATTGAAGCTGGTCAACTCTTGGACGTTCTTCTTCCAAACAAGGGATCCATCGGAGGCTTTAACAGCGGAGAGGTATCCATTCCAGCTTGGGAAATAGAGAGTGCCATCGGACAATGCTGGGTTTACAGTTATGTCACCTCCTGCATAGAACTTCCACTTCAAAGTAAGATTGGAAACTGTTTCTGGGCTTATCTTCTTCTCCTTGTTGGCATATCTTCTGTTGTACATGTTATGACTGATAGCTTAATAACTCCACCAGTCTACACCTGCAATGAATACAAAAAATGGAATGGCCCAGAAGCATTTACACAAACAACCAACACAGATTTATAGTGGTTCGGCTCAACTGCCTACATCCACTTTGCACACCCACTTTCACTAATATGATAGAAGAAATTACAAAGAATATGGATCAGCTGATACCACATCCATCTATGAATCTCTCTCTTACACCTCTCTCTGATTCTTTGCTTTGACTCTCTCTAACATACACTCTCTGCTTGCTCTTCGTAATAGCAAGCTTCTCTGCTTCACAGAAAGGAAATGCAGCAGCCCTGAGTATTTCTTCGCACACTGAGAGACTCACACGCAGAGAGAACAAAAGACACCGACACCACCCATTTTGTTCTGATGATGCCTCTTCTATCTCAGCCTTTTTCTTCTTTGGATCCGCTACATGCCCCGACAGCAAAACCAAAGGAAGGAATATCATGATCAGAAAGAAAAAAAGAAGGAGATGGCTGAAATGATGCTGTCAAATAGTGGGTGGGCCCCCCGCATAATGAAAAATGGTTTTGGGCTCCACCAATCATAACAATCTCCCACTTGGAGATTAAAACAATGAATCATCCAAAGCCATTTGGTCATCGGTTGTGAAGGGGTGGGAGTGCAAACTCTATCTTCAATCGAGAAGACCTACTGAAGCTGAACATAGCTTCAGTTTCTCTGTAACCACTGTCTTGGTTAACATGTCAGCTGGATTGTTACTTCCCTGAATTTTTTCAAGTGATAGCACCTCATCTTCTAACAAGGATCTGACGAAGTGATAACGAAGTCCTATATGCTTGGTCCTCAAATGAAATGCAGAATTTTTGGCCAGATGTATTGCACTCTGACTGTCACTATGCAAAACACTTATCTCCTGACAAAGACCTAATTCTGCCAGTAGACCTTGTAACCATATCATCTCTTTGCTCGCCTCTGTCACAGCTATGTACTCAGCCTCTGTAGTTGATAAGGCAACAACCTTCTGTATTTGCGAGATCCAACTAACAGCAGTTGTACCCACTATAAAGACATAACCGGTAGTACTCCTGTAGTGGTCTACCTCACCAGCAAAGTCTGCATCAACAAATCCCTGTAGTTTCAGCTTGCCCTTTTCAAAGCACAAGCATTTGTTAGCAGTTCCTCGTAGATACCTCAGTATCCATTTTACTGCCTCCCAGTGTCGCCTTCTAGGATTTTTCATAAATCTGCTCACAACTCCCACTGCGTGAGCGATGTCTGGTCTTGTACAAACCATGGCGTACATCAAACTTCCAATGGCTGAGGCATATGGGACCTTAGCCATGAAGTTGCTATCATCCTCTGATTTAGGACTTTGGTCCTTGGATAGCCGAAAATGATTGGCCAAAGGTGTGCTAACTGCTTTAGCTCATCAACAAATCCCTGTAGTTTCAGCTTGCTTTTTTCAAAGCACAAGCATTTGTTAGCAGTTCCTCGTAGATACCTCAGTATCCATTTTACTGCGTCCCAATGTCGCCTTCCAGGATTTTTCATAAATCTGCTCACAACTCCCACTGCGTGAGCGATGTCTGGTCTTGTACAAACCATGGCATACATCAGACTTCCAATGGCTGAGGCGTATGGGGCCTTAGCCATGAAGTTGCTATCATCCTCTGATTTGGGACTTTGGTCCTTGGATAGCTGGAAATGATTGGCCAAAGGTGTGCTAACTGCTTTAGCACTACTCATGTTGAACCTCTTAAGAACTCGACTGATGTACTCAGCCTGAGACAACTGCAAGATACCCTTATGCTTGTCTCTGTGAATCCTCATTGCAAGAATCTGATTTGCTGCACCCAAATCTTTCATATCAAACTCATTTGACAATTTCTTCTTCAATTTCTTGATTTCGTCCATATCTGAACTAGCTACTAACATGTCGTCAACATAGAGTAGCAAAATAATATAGCTAGATTTGAACCCCTTGAAGTAGCAACAATGATCAGCGTTGCACTTGTAGTAGCCATTTTTCTGCATAAACCCATCAAATTTCTTGTACCACTGCCTCAGAGCTTGTTTTAAACCATACAAGCTCTTTTTCAGCTTGCACACAAGTCCTTCTTTTCCTTTTACTATGAAACCTTCTGGTTGTTGCATATATATCTCCTCCTCTAAGTCACCGTGAAGGAAAGCAGTCTTCACATCTAGCTGCTCAAGGTGCAAATCCTCTGCTGCAACAATGCTTAGGACTGACCGAATGGTAGTTAGTTTCACAACTGGTGAAAAAATGTTGGTGTAGTCAATTCCTTCCTTTTGCTGAAAGCCTTTGACCACCAGTCTTGCCTTGTGTCTTTTGGAACCATTGTGCTCTTCTTTGACTCGATACACCCATTTATTGTGCAAAGCTTTCTTTCCTTTGGGCAACTTGGCTAGTTCCCAAGTCTTGTTTGAGATAAGTGAATTCATCTCATCTTTCATTGCAAGCTCCCACTTGATAGCATTCTCCACCCGACATGCCTCATCATAGCATTCAGGTTCACCTCCATCAGTGAGCAACATGTAGTTCATGTACCTTTTGTTTGGTACATGAGGCCGAGAAGATCTCCTAGGTCCAGGAGAAGGAGATAAGGGATGCGGTGCATCACAATGCTGGGAACTACTCTCTGTCACAAATTCCTTTAGTTGGGGGTTCTCATTTATCTGTTCTTCCACACTATTTTCTGGAATATCATCCAAATGAACATAGACAGGATCACTCTTTGCTGGGGTTGTTGTGTTTCTATCTTTATACATCACCTTTTCATTGAATATAGCATCTCGGCTTCTAATCACCTTTTTGTTTTGGTCATCCCAGAATCTATAACCAAAATCATCTCCACCATATCCAATAAAAATGCATTTTAGTGATTTTGAATCAAGCTTACTCCTAGCTTGATCACTAATATGCACATATGAAACACACCCGAAAACTTTCAAATGAAAAAGTTTTATTTCTTTACCTCTCCATACTTCTTCTGGTATTTTAAGCTCCAATGGTACTGATGGTCCAAGGTTGATCAGATAAGCCGCTGTATTAATTGCCTCTGCCCAGAATTGCTTAGGTAAACCAGCTTGTATACGCATGCTTCTAGCTCTCTCAGTTAATGTACGGTTCATCCGTTCTGCCACACCGTTCTGTTGAGGTGTCCTTGGCAAAGTCTTCTCTAATCTGATTCCATTTGAATGACAATACTGTTTGAAACCAGTATCATTATATTCACCTCCGTTGTCTGATCTCAACTTCTTAATTTTTAAACCTGTCTTATTCTCCACCATGACTTTCCATTTCTTGAACGCTTCAAATACTTCAGATTTTTGCTTCAAAAAATAGACCCATACCTTTCTAGAATGGTCATCAATGAAGGTCACAAAGTATGACTTCCCGCCAATAGATGAGACTGATGCTAGACCCCAGACATCCGTGTGAACTAACTCAAGTTTCTCTAACTTTGGAGTTCTACCACCCATTTTGAAACTAACTCTTTTTTGCTTTCCATATATGCAATTTTCGCACAAGTCAATATCAACTGACTGTAGACCCGTTAGCTTTCCCTTCGAGTGCATGACCTTGAGTCCTTTTTCACTCATGTGACCAAGTCTCTGGTGCCAGAGGTTAGGATCCTCTTTGATTGTAGCAACTGAAATTGATCCACATGCATCTGTCGTCATGTAGAGAGTACCAATTTTCTTGCCACGAGCAATAGTCATTGCACCTCCAGATACCTTCCACATATTATTATTGAAGGTTGTAACATATCCTTCATTTGCCAATTGACTCACTGAGATCAGGTTCTTTCTCAAGTCAGGAATGTGCCTGACATCTTCCAATTTCCATACAGACCCATTTAGATTAATCTGTACATCACCCTTACCGACCACATCGCAGGGCTGATCATCACCAAGATAAACTTTTCCAAGGTTTCCTGGTACATATCTCTTAAAGGCTTCTTTGTTTGAGGTGGCATGAAATGATGCCCCGGAATCCAATACCCATGCCTCTGTTTTGTTTTCCAGAGAACATATCAGTGCGTCATCATCTCCAGAAGTAGTAGCAACATTTACTTCAGTCTTCTTTTCTGAATCTTTCTTTGGAGCTTTACACTGATTTCTATAGTGTCCAGTCTTACCACAATTCCAACACTCAATGGTCTTTGAGTTATTCTGGTTTTGAGAATTGTTGAATTTCCTGGGATTGCGAGACTTTGATCTGCCATTCCTCGAGTGAGACCTGCCACGACCATTGCCTCTATTTGAATTTCTACTTCTTGTATCAAGGTTTAAAGCAGAACCAGATTGTGAAGTTTCACTAGAGTCTCTTCTACGAATCTTCTCGCTTAATACCATATCTCTGATATCATCATATTGAAGCCTTTCTTTGCCAGCTGAATTACTCGCCGCTGTTCTCATGGCCTCCCAACTATTTGGCAGTAATTGAAGCTTTTCTTTGCCAGCTGAATTACTCACCACTGTTCTCATGGCCTCCCAACTATTTGGCAGTGAAGCCAGAACTATCAGAGCTCGAACCTCATCGTCAAAAACAATTTCAACAGAAGTTAATTGATTTACTATGGTGCTGAACTGGTTCAAATGTTCTGCCACTGAAGCATTTTCTGCCATCTTCAAATTAAATAATCTCTTCATCAGGTGTACCTTATTATTTGCAGATGGTTTCTCATACATGCCAGACAAGATTGTCATTAGTTCTTCAGTGGTCTTTACGTTTCCCACATTGTGTACTACACTTCTTGACAAAGTCAATCGAATAGCCCCTAGTACTTGTCTGTCAAGGACTTTCCAGTCTTCTACTGACATCGAGTCTGGTTTTGTACCCGTGAGAGGCTGGTGCAGTTTCTTGCCATAGAGATAATCTTCAATTTGCATTTTCCAAAATCCAAAATCATTTCCGTCAAATTTTTCAACTCCAGACGCTGACATCTTTCCATCTTCTGCCATTGCTACCACTCAAAACCTGAGTGCTCTGATACCAGTTGTTATGACAGATAGCTTAATAACCCCACCAGACGTACACCTGCAATGAATACAAAGATGGAATGGCCCAGAAGCATTTACACAATCAACCAACACATGTTTATAGTGGTTCGGCTCAACTGCCTACATCCACTTAGCACACCCACTTTCACTAATTCCATAGAAGAAATTACAAAGGGTATGGATCAGCTGATACCACATACATCTATGAATCTCTCTTTTACACCTCTCTCTCTCTGTTTCTTTGCTTTGGCTCTCTCTAACACACTCTCTCTGCTTGCTCTTCGTAATAGCAACCTCCTCTGCTTCACAGAAAGGGAATGCAACAGCCCTGTGTATATCTTTGCACAAAGAAAGACACCCAGCACCTGCCTATTTCTAATCAAACCTATCTTCTGTCTCAGCCTTTTCTTAGGCTTCTTTACCTACCCATCACACTTCTCAAGGCAGCAAAGCAGAAGAAGAAAATATCTATATCAGAAAATAAAGAGGTGGCTTGTATTCTACTGTAAAAGAGTGGGTGGGCCCCTACACAATATAAAATTGTTTTGGGCTCCACCAAACATAACAGATCCTTCACTGAAATATATGGAATTCAATTTTGATGCAATTCGATTTATTTGCGAATTAAACTATTTGGAGCTGATATTCTTAAACAGATTAACATAGTTTTTGTAGTGAACTGACAAGATATACTCGTCTTCTGCTTCTTTGGCATCCAAAACAACACACCTGAGAAAGTCAAAATTGGTTTCAACAAATCGGCAACCAAGCAATGTCTTTCCCCCCACATACATACATCTATTCTATTTGTATGCACAAGCATAACACAATTCAATTATGTTCAAATGATCACAAAAACTTAACATTTCAACCTAGAAAAAGCTTTAAGGATCAGTTTTCCTCAAATTCGAAGAGACCACGTGACTGCATTTAAGCATCAAATACTACACACACACAGCAGCCTATCAAATACTACCCACTGTTAGAATATGTTTGAATAGAAATCTTAAAAGTTGTACTTTTTCAACTTTTTTTTTTGTGAAAAGGTATGATTTCTCACTTGAAATTTGGGTTGCAACTTCTCATTAATTATGAAGGGTTGCAATTAGTTTTATAGAGATAACCTTTCAATATCTAAAAGTTGCAACTTCTCATCGAGAAGGGTTACAACTTCTCATTATGAAGGGTTACATGTGAAGAATTGCAACTTCTCACTGTGAAAGGTTGTAATCTTCCAATCCTTATAAATAAACATCTTCACATAACATTTAGATATAGAATTAAGTTGCGTATTGTTAGTTCTTCAAGGAGATTAGAGTTGTCAAATACTTGAGAAAATAAATGCACAAGTTCGCTAGAATTCAAAGTTTGAGTGCTTTATTTTGAATTAGATAGTTGTATCCGAGGGACGAACACTCATCTGAAACTACAAGCACAATAGTAGGGGTGAAATATCTGTCTTAAGACATTGCTAAGGCTTTTCCTTATATTATTCTGCAATAAATTGAATTAAAGTTTACATTTTTGTAATTGTATTTAATTGTTATATTTGTGAATTTATACATTGAGTAATATTATTGAAGTCTTTCGGTATTCTTGATTTATTTATATTGTGTTTGCAATCATAATTTTGTTCTATAACCAACACACACTCGTTGAAAAATTCTCCTTTCCTTCATTTTCCCTTTCTTTTCTTCTTATTTTCTCAGAACCCAAACACCCAAGTATGTAAATATGTGTGTGTGTGCCTACCTCTGAGGAATGCCAGCAGCTTGGAGCTTGTTCCAGATGACCTTAATTCTATTTGGGTTTTCGGGATGATGATCATCGTCCGGTGTGCTGTACACAACTTCTGGTCGTATAATATCCCCACCTTCCTCATTGCTCTCACTCTCAGCGCCCATTTGGTTCGGAGTCCTGTAATGGCAAATCAATTTCATTCTTACGGAAATATGATGTCTTTATTGGGGGTACAATTGAAACTTTTACTCCCGCATTGGATTTTGTTTTCCTAAATGAATAATAAATAAGACCGGTAAGGAATTAAATTTCTAAAAATTATTTTTTTAAAATCTTAAAATACTACTAAATTAAAATTATCAAAATTTTATTAAAAATTTCAACAAAATTGAAATTTTTTAAATTTCTTTCGAGATTTACATATTTTTAAACCATCAAAATTTTATCGCAATCTAAAATTTAATTCTTTAAATAAAAGTCGCACAACTGCAAAATAATAATGAAAATAAAAAAATAATTGATAATTTATTTTTACAGAATTATCAAACTAACACATGAAAGAGAATTTCATATCTCATTTCCTCAAAAACTGCAAAGAAATTAATTTCATTAATCAAACGGCCCTCAAAGCCAACACCACCAACTTCCGTTGTCTTTCTCACCAACAAAATGGAAAATGAGCGAGCTCATTATGCTGGAGAGGCATCATTATATCATTATTTTTTCAATTATACCTACTTTATATAAGATGATATTGAAGATAGTGGAAACATGAAACTACTAGAAACTCTATTTAATATTGAATACTTATTTAATTCACGGTTTAATATTGTAGTATAAATAAAATTGAGGTGTTATTTAAGTAATTATTAATTATTGTAGCATGTTTTAACAAAATTTGTTTCCAACACGTATTATATTTACCTTATATCACATGAAACCTATAAAATGGTTTGGTTCTTTCATTGTTTTTTTATAAATATAGTAGATAATATATTAAATAAACACGTACAATTTCATTCAAAATTTCAGTCGTTTTTGTCTAAACCTTAGCGAAATAGAAATTTTGTTGAAATTTTGGATGAAATTTCCATTGAAATTTTCAGCAAAATCAAAATTATACTCCTCTGGTTTCTTTAAAAGTATAGTACTCGTTTCTTCCTTTACTAATGCGGTAATGCCTCAATTAATAAACAAAACAGAAATTTGACCCAAAAATAAAGGGCTTATTATCTAAATTACCCCTATAAGTACATATTTGTTTCACTTTACTCCCTACAATTTATTCTGTCTCACTTTATCCCCTACAATTCACGTAATCCCTTTTTGTTAATTTTGTCCCATATTCTGTCCATTGTGATGACATGGCAAGGGTGTTCTTGTCTTTTTTCTATACCTGGCCCAAATAAGTCACTTGGACCATCCACAAATGCATAATGGCTATATGGTACAAATTTATATTTTAAAGTGAATTAATTTTTGTTGTAAACACTAACAGAAAACAAAATTAACACAGATAACAAAATTAATTAAATTGTGGGTGTGTGTGAAGGTTTTTAAAAAAACATTCTCTATCTTCCATCCCTTCCATCGCCCACCCGAGCAACCCACTAGATCGAAACCCCTGTCTACTTCATCACCGGCGAGAGGGAGACAAACCTATGGGTAGTAAAGTGAGAAAAAAATAGTTATAAAGGGTAAAGTGGGATAAACCTATAACTTTGGGTGGTAAAAGAGATAATAAGCCGAAATAAAAAACAAATTAAATCTTGACCGCTGAAAGAGAACACGTGACAGCCGTTGGATCCTAGGGCACCTGAGTCTCCTTCTCTAACTATAGTCTATAGGGCTTTAGCTTTCTCACTCTAACCCCCGCCTCTAATCACAGAGAGAGAGAGAGAGAGAGAAAATGGTGCAGAGGCTCACATACCGTACGCGCCATAGCTATGCAACCAAGTCCAACCAGCATCGCGTCGTCAAAACCCCTGGTACTTCTAAGTCGTAACAATCTAAGACATGGTTATTATATATTTATAATTTATATGGAGCTAAAGCTGATGTCTTTGCAATCGAAGTATAGACTTTGTTTGTTTTCCATAGGCTTAGGCTTGTATAGTGTGAGTGTCGGATCTGCTGTTAAAGCACAAAAGTAGAGTTTTTGATGAATCTAGTTTCACAATAGAGCCTAGAATATGTTTACAAACTGTTTTCTTTTATGAATTTTTGGATTTGCAATTATATATTGTAGATAAGATTATTGACATGCAAATCGGTGAAGAGAAGAGGCTGTTTTCTTTCGGATTACAATCTAATCATTCCTGCATTTGCCTTTTATACTACTAAACTTTTTGTGGATGGTTTTTTGCTTATTCCTTGGCAAAATTGATGTTTAGGTGGAAAGCTTGTTTATCAGACCACTAAGAAGAGAGCAAGCGGACCCAAGTGTCCTGTTACCGGAAAGAGAATCCAAGGGGTAGGTTCATTCTTTTGAACCATGACTTCTTGTCATGCTTGTATTTGGGTTAACAAGTATTCAGATTAAGTATTTTTGTTTATTGTATGTGGTTGCTAACATTGGGTTTCAAGTGTTGTGTGCAATCCAAGCCTACATATATTGTGTTTTTTTTACCATGAGTATATGCTTAGTTCTTTATCATGTAATGAACTTGATATTTTTGGGAAAGTTAGGCCACAATGTTGATATATATTTGATGATATGAAGTACCACTGTCATTCTGTTTTCCCGATAATTATAATTTTTATGTGATGTGATGAATGCATGTGTTTATTCTACGTCTCCCGATAACTTTATATAAGTTGTGGATTCATTAATTGAGAGTTGGGACTAAAATTGAGTTTGATTCTATGAAAATAGTTTCATGTTCCCATGTGCCATGAAGAATGAATCTGCCTTGTTTTATTTACAGTTCTGTGACTCTGGATCTTCATTATTTTGTTAGCTGCTTTTTCATTTGTGTCACAAGTCCAACACTATCGACTTATCAACTTGAGAAACTCTATGCATGGTTATGTGCCCTGTGTTGAGGCACAGCCCCTTGTTATTTCTCACCATCTAGTATATGCTATTTGCAGATTCCTCACTTGAGACCTGCTGAATATAAGAGGTCTAGACTATCAAGGAATAGGAGGACTGTGAATCGTGCCTATGGGGGTGTGCTGTCTGGTGGAGCCGTCAGAGAAAGGTTTGTATTTCCAGAAATTTAAGCTATCAAGTTCTTAGGTATATTTGGGGACTTTTGTGGTGTTTATTTTGACTGTATATTATTGATGTCATTTTATTCTTATATTTTTTTACAGGATAATCCGAGCCTTTTTGGTGGAAGAGCAGAAGATTGTGAAGAAGGTTTTGAAGATTCAGAAGGCAAAAGAANAAGAAGGTTTTGAAGATTCAGAAGGCAAAAGAAAAGCAGGCATCAAGGAGCTAAGTAGCCATAGAGAAGGACCTTTCTTTGTTGATTTGCACGCGAGAGGATGAAGAGTGTTGGAACGATAGTTGTCAACTTTTTGTTATGAATTTGAATGAGTTTTCTTAATTTACAATTATTTCAATGAATTACAATACTCATCTGTCTTTATCAAGAATTTAAGAATTAAAGCTCTTTGTTTCTTGGATGTTACTGGATGGACACAGATATAATTGCTGAAAGGCTTTATTGCAAGCAAAGTTAAGCAACCCTGAGAGACCCTTGATATCAGAAACCCAAAAAATTTTATGAAAAGATAAAGCAGCTAGAGTGCAAGACACAGATCTAACTCTACTTGGAAAATTGGAAATGGGTCCATTTTGTTTAATAAGCTGAATCCGAGCTCCAAAAGAACATATCATATCATCCAATGGGTCAAAACTTTCTAATCAAGATGATGAGTTCCACCAAGAGGAACTATGTGATACAAATTGGACATCACAGTAGAAATATTGAGAGTAAAAAATGAAACCAAGTGCATACAAGAAAAGGAGGGACGTACTATCACACAGTACAAGTAAAGAGAGTAAAAAGGAATGAAAATAAAGCTGAAGTAGCTAAATAAAAAGAAGATTATATTTTCTCTCATCGTCGAGATGGTCCTAGGTTTTTTAGGGTTTTTGTGTCTTTCCATGGTCAACTTTAGTCAGCATCGCTTTCTGACCTAGGGTTCTTGCTCTTTTGGAGAGGCTTGTTTGGTGGTTTAGTTGGCTTTTGGAGACAAAGTTGTTTCTGAGTAACATGTGGACAAAGTTGTTAATCAATCTGTGGCTGGGCTTGCCTTGACTGAGGATGCGGATTTGGGTTCGTTGGTGTCTTCTAAGTTTTTTTACTACTGGCTAGGGTTTTGACCAACAAGGTCAATAAAAATGGTATTCGAGAAGAGAAAGCAGACTACCAACAATCATTAGACTTGTACCCAAAGAAAATGAAACGATACAATTTTCACAATTCTCAAGCATTTAAGATGAATTTCAAGTGAACAACTTAAAAAGAAAAGGAATCCCAGAGCCATCAATTTAAAACATCATTGATATAATTTTTAGTTCCCAGAATTGGACCCCGGCGAAATTATTAGAACAAAACGATCCCCAAAGGAAACATCTTAAACTTCAAACCACATTTTTATTTCGTCACCATCAGATGAATTAACCCTCCAATGCAGATGCTCCTGATATAATCTCAATCAATTCTGTGGTGATCGATGCTTGACGAGTTCTGTTTAAAATAAATCAAATAAACCATCATCAGTCGTTTGAAGACAAACAGAACATTAAGAAAATATATAGAAACACAAGACAAGTTCTAGCAAGAGAGAGAGAGAGAGAGAGAGAGGGAGAGAGATACCTGTTATAAGTGAGT
>QANT01007066.1:0-27393 GCA_003254885.1 Purshia tridentata | reverse complement strand
ATACTAGTAATAGTAATACCCTCTAATCTAAACCCTAAACCCCAAAACCCTAAATAGAAAATACATATGTAATAATACATTATATAAGTTATTAAGTTATATAATAATATTACCCTAAACTCCCAACCCCAAAATAGAAAATACCCTAAACTCTAAATAGAAAATAATCATAAAATAAAAAAGTGTAAACCAAATCCCAAACCCTAACAATAAAACTATAAACATATATTTTATAAAAATTAAAAGCCAACGAAATCTGAATTGAAAATTTTAAATTTGAAACCCCAAACAAGCCAAACTCTAAATGAAACCCCAGTCTACAAAACCAATAACTTAAAAGCTAAAAAACTGAAAAATTAAAAATACCCACTCACGCACCCGACCCTTTGTCTCTCGCACACACCTCTGCCTCACCCTTTCTTTCTCGCCTCCCAGCCTAGACCAGAGTCACCACGGCACCAGATGGCAGATACTCTCAGTCTCACCTCACCCTTTTTCTCTCGCACTCGATCTGCGATCTGAGTCTGATCTGAGCTTTGTTCTCTCTCGATCTGATCTGAGACTCTGAGTCCCTCAGTCTCAGTCGCCAGTCACCACCGCACGCCACCACTCCAGCTCACGCCCTTTCTCTATCTTTTTTTCACTCACTCTCTGTCCCACTCTTAGTCTCTCCAGAAGCTTGGTTGCTTATTGCTGAGAAGAGAAATTTGTGAAGCTTGCTTGCTGCTCCGTACAGGCCAAATCCGAACCGGATCGGACCGAGGTTTCGGTCTACCGGAATGTCGGTCCCGGTACCGGTCTCCCATTAGACCCACCGAAGGCATCCGGTCAGCCCATTTCGGTCCGGACTGGTCCGGTCTCCCCGCCCTAAAACTAACATCTAATGGCCTCGTTTGGTGTCTAGGATTGGATTGGAAAGGATAAATGGTAAATTCATGTGTATTTAAGGAAANATTTAGATAAACAAATAAAATATGCAAATATATTCAATATTAACCTTAAATTAAAGATTTTCTTAAAATATAATCAATGGTATAACTTTTTTTAATACTTAATTAATATTAAGCATAATTTAATTAGATTTAAAATTTTGATACCCAAATATGAGTATCAGTACTATAGTGAAACTGATACTCAAAACACATTATTCACACACCCAAAATAGCATTTGGCTATTAAAAAATGGCTTTACCATAGTAGAAGGCCTAAAACTAACACCTAATATCTTTCATGAACCAGTCTACTGCACTTGGTCTAATGTTATGCATGCCTTGACCTTGAGCTGACAAATAGTACTACTAGCTTAATTGACAGGAAACTAAACTTCAGTGTTTAGTTGTTTATAGCGAAAAGAGTCTACTTTTTTTATTAAAATATAAATAATTATTGGCTCACGTCAACAATTTCAAGTTTTCTAGAACATGTTGAATTAACAAACCTTAATATGGTATTGGTGTGGAGTCTAAATTCGAATGATTTCTACTGATACCCTTGTAATCTGGAATTGTATCATGCAAAAGGCCTTCTGTATCGTGGAGACAAGTGGGAATGACCGCTATCCATACGATATTTAATTTCTTTCTATTTTAAATAGCCTGCTATACACAAAGAAGATTCAAACTTAGTTATTTTATTAGTATTTGGACCAACTGTGATTCAAACTTTTCAACTGCTTTGGCTTGTTCTCAAACTAGTAAAAGACAAGGCAAGTGATACTAAGAGAGTTGCCATCAGAGAGGATCAAATAAGTCATAGGTTCCATACAAGAAAAAAACAAGTCACAGATTCTATTATAATCATCTCTAGTGTGAAGTGTAAAGTGTGAACTATTGTGTTAAATCTTGACCATATACTACACCAGCAGGAAATAAATCTTGAATTATATATATTATGTACTTTCTTTAGTCAACAGAAGCAACAATTATTATCCTATTGCAAGCTTGATTATCACTATTACAGCTCACCATTAAGAGTTTTGGTCTTTGACAAGCTTAGGACTCGTTCCCCACTTTGCTTCCATTCCTGTCTTAATCAAAGCAGTCTTTCACTAATTTGAGTTTGAAGACTAATTCAAATCCACCAGTCTTATATTCTGACCATCCAAAGTAAGAATTTGAAAAGAGACATGACATGCATAACTTATGTCTTCCTGTAATATGTAAAATTGCAAGAAACTGATACAGGGGTCTGAGAGTCGGAGGATATCAGAATGACTCATCACCAGGCTTTGCAAATGGATTCTGGAGAAAAGCGTCTCAATGAGCTTGGATACAAGCAAGAACTCAGAAGGGAAATGGTAATCTCTCACTGTTTTTCTTTTTTCTAGCTATAGCAAGGTGTTAGCTTCATTAATATTATAGAATTTTCTAGCAACCATGTTGAGAACTCTATTATTTCCAATTGGGAGTTGGAGTTGTGAAGAATTTAGGAGTATCAAAATCTAAACTGTTTCACTTGGGTTTTCTACAGAGTCTGTTCAAGACACTGGCAATAACTTTTTCATGCATTTCATTGTTCACTGGTACACCTCTATATGGCCAAAGCTTGCGTTATGCAGGTCCTGCAACCTTAATATGGGGGTGGATAGTTGTCACATTCTTCACATGGTTTGTGGGAGTCGCCATGGCTGAGATATGCTCGTCTTTCCCGGTATGCATTTCTGCATTCTTTGCTTTTTTCTTAATTTCTTTAACTTGTGAAGTTGTGACTAATTGTCAACAATATTTAAGATTACTTTTGTTGCTTTAAACATTGACCAGACCACAGGTTCTCTTTATTTCTGGGCTGCCCATTTGGCTGGACCCAAGTGGGGGCCATTTGCTTCATGGTGCTGTGCTTGGCTTGAGACCATCGGTGTGGTGACTGCAATAGGAGCTCAGGTATAGCCACTTGCATCAGATTTCAGATAATTAATAATGAACTAATGATGATGATGATGCACAATCAAAGAGAACAATATCATGCAATGCTACTAATTTTTTTCTTCTATGATTTTGGTTTCCCCTTTAGGCATATTCCGGATCACAAGCATTGCAGATGCTCATTCTTGTAGCCACTGGGACAAACAAGGGTGGAGGCTATTTTGCATCAAGGAGCGTATTTGTGTGCATGTATATGGGCATAACCATCATATGGGCAGCACTGAACACATTTGCATTAAAAGTGATAGCATATCTCAACATAATTTCCATATGGTGGCAGGTCTGCTCTTCAAAACTTCAAAGTTAATTAAAATGTGTATTGCATTTGCATCGTGTGGATCATACTCTTAAGTAGGCTTATTAAGACTGATTACTGACCTCTCACTCAAGTATACAGGTAATTGGGGGTTTGCTTGTGATTGTAATGCTTCCTCTGGTGGCACAGCAGACACAACCAGCTTCTCATGTGTTCACTCATTTTGAAACATCTCCTGAGGCAACTGGGATTTCTAGCATACCTTATGCAGTTATTTTATCAGTGCTTCTGAGCAACTACTGCCTGTACGGCTACGATGCTGCTGCTCACCTTACTGAGGAGACAAAAGGGGCAGATAGAAGTGGTCCTATAGTTATTCTATCTAGCATTGGGATTATATCAGTCTTTGGTTGGGCATATTACTTAGCTCTGACTTTCAGCATCCGGGTATGCTCTAGAGAAGTACCCTTTTGATTTTTTATCAATATAACTCATTAGATCCTTATTAGAACATAATTCTTATTTCAGGATATGGACTATTTATACAATCCGGACAATGAGACTGCTGGTGTAAGTGTACCAGCACAGATAATATATGAAGCCTTCTATGGGAGGTTTCATAATTCCACTGGAGCTGTGGCTTTCCTGTTTATCATCTGTGGTTCATTCTTCTTTTGTGGGATGTCTGTTACCACCACAGCTGCCCGAGTAGTAAGAAAAACCGAAACTCTTAACTCTCCCTTTGGCCCTCTTTTTAGAAGCTAAAGATGTACTTTATTTGTTTACTCCTAGATTTATGCTGTATCAAGGGATAAATGCCTCCCATTTTCACCAATCTGGAGGAAAGTAAACCCAAGAACCAAGGTGCCAACAAATGCTGTGTGGCTCTGTGCTGCCATCACTATGCTGCTTGGACTACCAATCTTGAAGCTTGATGTGGTATTCACAGCCATCCTTTCAGTCAGTACAATCGGCTGGGTGGGTAGTTACGCCGTACCAATCTTTGCTAGGCTGGTGATGGCTGAAGAGAACTTCAAACCAGGACCCTTTTATTTGGGTAGAGCAAGAAGGCCAGTTTGCTTGGTGGCCTTCCTGTGGGTATGTTATACCTGTTCTGTCTTCCTATTGCCAACTACCTTGCCTTTGAGATGGAAAACTTTCAATTATGCACCAGTAGCTCTCACTGTTTTCTTGTCACTGGTAATGCTTTGGTGGGTTTTGGATGCAAGGAAATGGTACAAAGGACCTGTAAGAAATATTGATGTACAAAATGGAAACCATTAGAATCCTCAGTCGCATGCACCAAAAAGTAGAAAAGAAAATGTTACGACTGGTGGTGCACTTGCTCTACTTGTTCTTTGTAATACTCAGCTAAGCATTGGAGTTACATTTGTAAGTCAATTTCATAATTTACCCATTAACAGCAGGTTTAAGTAGAGTGCATGAGAATGTTCATAACAAGCAATCTGAAGCTGATTGCTATTTGAAAATGGCTTGATTAATACGTGAAGGTCTTTACATGCCTATGACTACTACATAATACATAAGGTAGCGTATAGGTGGGAAAGCAAGATGAACCATGTGGCACTCAACCCAAACAACAAAGATTAATTGGTTCACTCTTGTTAAAAAATTATTTTTGGAATATTAAGTTTTACTAATTACCAATTGCCTTTTGACTCTCTCTCTAATACAAGTTCTTAAATATTGATTTTCTTGTTTAATCTAATTGTATACTTGATTATTTCTTTTTGTCTAATGTTTAATTATTCATGAGTTGATTGTATTACACTATATTTAGAATCTTAGATTAAGAGGGCTTTAACTAAGAAATTGAGTTTTGAAGAGGTCTGGTTCTTAAAAAAAAAATTACAAGAATAAATCACCAATGGTTGCAATTTTTTGCAAGTGTAAATGTGGGAAAAAAAGTTGGATCAAGAATAAGATACAATCTAATTGGGTTCAAATAAACTCACTTTTCACAAAAATAAAATAAAATAAATGACACAAAAGCAATCTGAATCAATTAAATACAAACAAAATAAACTCTATTACCCATAACCATAAAAATCAAAGTGTCTTAATGATGCTTTGAGGTTTAAGTTAGGCGACATTGATTTAGCTTTAATGTTCATTAGAAGAATAAAATAGAATAGAACCACAAATGTATGTACAAGTGACAAACATATATGCTCAACATATTGGTACTCTACAACTTATATTGAATTTTCTTTTTTTCAAAAGTTTGCAAAAGGGTCGTGACCCCTCTTAATCCCTTCCAAAAGTACCCAGTCGATATTGCCAAGGGCCGCGGGCGGGTAGGAACTGGACCTATTTGAATAGCCGTGGGACTTATGGAACCCGAAGATCATCCTCTCAGAACTGCAATCTGGAGGATAGATGCCATTTCTGCTGATCCCAGCTTCTTCTTCCAATCTTGTCAAATTTTGCTATCTTTTTATGTCTCCATAGCTGTTGACAAAAGTAGTTATATATGGCAGCCATGATATTAGATTTTAACTGGAGTAAAAATAATAAATAGTGAATATATAGGCAAAGTGTTACCTGAAAAACGAAAGAAATATGAAGAAAAATGTAAAGCAGATACATACATTTTGATGAGCCAATAAGTCCGTATTTATGATATAAAAAATTCTTGGGACTCCATTGGGGATGACCAATACTGCAAAAGTGATTCTACTGTCAACCTTCGTGTTGCACTAAGCATAGATATGAAAAATCGACAACCGTCAATTTTGTATTCTTCAAGAGGATTCCTGTGCCCGAAACTCCTTACATTAACCTGCCAGACATTCCATGTAAGTCCGTGAATATGGACAAGCTAGATGAAAATGTAAATCAACAAAAGGATTACAGAATACCGCTGAACTGAGCCTGTTCATGTTTACAAGATGATCCCTCCAGAAACAGTCGAGGGTTTTCACAAGAACTGCCCTCTGTTTTCAAATGAAATTTTTTGGAAAATAAATTAACTGTTAATGACTGCGTCAGCTATCATATATAAAAACAGATAAATAATGAATGCTTGAAGAAAGGATTCTTACTTCAACTTCCTTCACATATGCATCATCATAACCAGACTCCTCAACAACATCCAAATATGAAGCAATTAAAATATCTCCAAGGTACTTGCGGAGAAGGTTAGCAGTAGCATGGTACCTTCCATTCCTACATTGGACATATCAGGGGACCATAAAACTCATAATATTGTAAAGAAAAATGCTCAATTATGCATATGTATGCGTGCACACACACACACAAGAACAAGAGTTCCACTCACTTAGTCAAATCATCAGAGCATATAGCAAGCCAGCGTTTCAATGAAGAGCTCTTCTTGCGGATTCCTCTGAAGGCATTTGGAGGTCTTGGCAAGTTTGGAAGATGAATGTCAACAATATCTATAGTGTTCAGTTCATGAGACTGTGCGAGACATTTTAATAAAGCTTCCTCAGTAATTCCTACAAATGAATCTGGAAAAGCTCCATTTCATGAGAATTTATGTTAAACAAACCAGGAAATGCAGGACAAAGAATGATAATGTATTAGCTCACCATCCAATAGTTTCCCAGCAATTGTCATAAACTCCTTCAAAAGCTTGCCCAAACTCCAGGTTTTTGGATGCTATTAAGCAGTAGGGAATCAGTAAGATGAATTAGTGGACAGCAATATACAACATCCTATTAGAAAATCTCACACTACCTTCAGCGCATCAACATTCCCAAAGACAATTTCATCTACCACTGCTTGCATGTACCTATTAACAACTTTCATTGAGTCAAATTACAACAAAAGAAGATTTTAAACTTACAAAATCATATCTACTTATAATCATTTGAATGTAAATTAAATAGGAGAATTATGAACAAACAGGATAATGAAACTAAGCTAGATTTATTAACAAATCAAGCAAGGGGTATAAAATACGGAAGAGTAAGTGATGGTACTGACAGTTATTAATACAAACGACATACTTGATGATATACACTGTATTTATTTATTCTTTTGTACATGCGAATGACAACTGCCATTGTGTACATTTGTCAGATAATTTGTTTTGGATGTTGTCACACTTTCAACCTCCCGTTTTCCTATGTCTCAGACTATGTAAGTATTTTTTAATTCTCCGAAGCTACTTTCAGGTAGATAACGACTCAGTTTTGCATTCTGGCCACTTCATTCTTAATTGTCCTTGTTATATTAAATGCTACAAGGAAAGAGGTCTAAAATACAAGGTATCACCATAACCAGGAACAACCATTTTTTCTTTTCAGGAAAAAGAAAGAAAGAAACAGGTACAGCCACTTTTTCTTTCTCTCTTTCATTATTTAATTCTTCTCAACGCCTATGGCTTTGCGTTATGTCTTTGCAGTTTATCACTGTAAAACATGTTTACCAATAATACCCAAGTATTGCGTAATCACTGATCACTAAAGGATGCACCTTCAAACAAGCATGCGATTGTAAACTGATTACCTTGGATGTTGTTTTCCAGTTCAAAGTAAAGCAATATATTCTAATTAGCCTCACACTCTGTTTTAAAAATAAAGTGTTTATATGAACAAGGAGTAAGACAATCAAACAAAGTGCTATCAGATTTGAGTGATAAATTAGGATAGGGAGCAAGAATAAGTCATTGAGATTTAGAAACTTACTGGAATATGTGCTGCGAACAACTTTCATTATCACCAGTTAAAATTGACTGCCTAAGTTCATAGACATGCTTTCTCTGCACCTGGAAAAAGGGAACAAAACAATCTAATGAGCAGCAAAGCAAGACTCTTAGGCCTCGTTTGATTGCTAGGATTGGATTGGAAATGATAAGTGGCAAATTCATGTGTATTTGAAGAAGAAATTTCTAACTTGAAGAAAGAAGATGGGAATAAGATGGATAAATTATAAAGAAAACTTATCTTTTCCAATTCCCTCAAAATGGTAGGGATTAGCAAGGATAACATTTCCCTTGTAGCTAAACCATTTTCTTCCTTTAAGTTAGAAAACATTCCATCTTTTTCCTTAAATACACATGAATTTGTCATTTATCCTTTCCAATCCAATCCTAAACACCAAACGAGGCCTTAATCATTTTCAGCTTAGCATGCAAAGATTGAAGTTATATTAAAAGACTTTTTTTATTGGTTTTTTTCCTCTTTTTGAATTTATGCATGTAACAAGATACAATATGCATTATATCGTTTTCTAACTAATAATAAAGATCTCCTAATTTAGTACTTTAAATTACCGAAAAGGGCAACACAATCTAATGGTTGCTTCTCATGGAAATTTATGAATTATGCAGTCTAATATACTGTTCTCCAGTGAAGAAACTTCATAACTAAATGAGTGTGATTAAGGACAAGTTTGCTTAATTTTTGTGAAAGACAGCAGCAGTTAGTAGGTCAAAAATAAAGACCATTGTTTTTCTCAAATGCATACCTCTAATACTTCATCAAACTCAACCAGGCTCTTTCTTATGCCAAAGAAGTACTTCTCTGCATTAATTTGCAGGCCTAGAAGCTAAACATTGCAATGGTACAAGTTAGTAATAAGCAGACAATTTCAGAAAGAGAGAGAGAGAGAGAGAGAGAGAGAGAGAGAGAGAGAGAGAGATAGATAGATAATTGAAGGGGCCATCAAGCAGTCTCAAAAGACCATCACTGACATTAGATAGCCAATTACCTGTCTAACAATGGCATCACCTTCAATTGGTAGATCCTCATCATTTGTAATTTTTGAAATAAGTCTCACAGCCCACTCAGTATCAAAATTAAACTTCTGAAACATCTCATCCTGCAAGCTATTACAAAAATAGCACAAATGATTAGGTATGGCACCTTCCTAAAACTTCATCATGGGCATGAGTGTTACACTGCAGTCTTGAAAACAAGCATAGTTTTGAAAAAAAAACTCTAAAAGTTTAAATCCCTCTCCTTTGAGAAGTCCAACAGCCATTTCAGTAACATTAATAGACCAAATCATTTCAAGTTTCTGTTTAATTTATTACAAAATCATGTCAGTAACATTAATAGACAAAAGATGTCAAAGACCCAGAAATCAGGTCTTTGTGCGAGCATCTGTATGCACCCTTGTGTGTAAGTCTAAATGACTGAAGGGTGAATTACCTCACCATAAATCGTGTTGATCCAGGATCACCTTGCCTTCCAGCTCTGCCACGAAGCTGTAATAGGGCATCGCCATTTATATAAGAATCATATTCAACATTGAAGGCATGGAGAGAGAACAGAAAAAATGACATATGATGAAAGTAAATAGTAAAGCTTTTGGTTATCCAGGTTAATGTGATATATTGTGTGTATGTAGGCAAAGAATCTTTGGCTAATGAAAGATCAAGACATGAAGATAATCAAAATGAAAATTGTCAAAGGAAAGAAAGGACCAATATATAGGAGAAAAATCTTGACAATTCCCAAACTGGAATTGGATGACCACATAACAAGTCTAAATTCAATTAGTGCCAAAAAGTCATGTTTCATGAGTAAATGGTAGATAAATATAATTAAAAATATAAGCCAAAAACAATTTACCTGGTTATCTATTCTCCGAGACTCATGCAAAGATGTTCCAATTACATGAAGACCACCAAGCCTTTTTACTTCAGACCCTTCTTTGAAACAGTGCACCTCGCAATCCTTCAGAACTGACAGATAAGCAAGTGCTATTGTAGGGCCAAGAGGGTACACCTCTGACTGTTCATCAACAAGCCTCTCTAGCTCTTTTAAATCTCTTGACTGACTCATTTCAACAGACTCTGATATCATTGATTTTGCCTCCTTGTATGTCCAGCTCTTGCTTTCATTTTTGCAAACGTATTTAGCTGCACAATTCATAAATTATAAGAGAAACTGAAAAGATTTTATACATTCATCAATGACTAATATGCAATCATAATGTATCCAATATAAGAACAAAGTATTTAATAGTAAGAGAACAGTAACAAACCCATTAGCGCTGTCTTAGCTAGAAAAGCTAATGATGATGGACCAACCTTTATCTTTGACAATACCTACAACAAATGATTAATTAGAAAGGGAATCATTTTGGTCTACAGCTTATAGTAATAACAACTAATCACCTTCTGTGAAAGTGCCTCTCCATCAACGTCAACATTAGGAGCTTCTCGTGTCAGGAATGAAATCAAACTGTCCTCTATGATCTCTTTAGCAAGCATCTTCAATCATCACAAGTACACAAGGCATTAAATCCCTTCCTTTTTTCTACTTATCCACAGAGTCTCCAGACAAGGATGAATTAGATAAAAGAATAGATGCATATGCATGAAAAAAATACATGTCACAAGTACCATAGATTCCTGGAAATAATGTGAGGATGCATTTTGTCAAGTATATTTTGAATAAATTTACAATGAACAAAGACACCTACTTTTGGATTTCCTCCTAAGATTATGTCAGTGCCTCTGCCAGCCATATTGGTAGAAATGGTAATGGCATATTTTCGTCCTGCTTGGGCTACAATTTCGGCCTCCCTTGCAGCATACTGATGAGAAACATATATAAACACAACAGTAATGTAAACACAAACAGTCAAATGAGTATTCTAGTAAATAATGACAAACTGCATCCACGTGTAAGATCTGATAAAGTTAAATTTCAATAAACCTTAGGCCGTGCATTTAGAACATTGTGTGGGATATTATGCTCCTTCAGAAGATCAGACAAGTATTCAGAATTCTCAACACTGCATTATGAAGATGAGAGATCATAGTTATAGATCTGCTGACCTCTGCATACTCAAAACATGAATCAAAACACTTATTTCTCCTCCTCGTACATAAATTTATGGAGTGCAAAATGAGTAGATAAATCAAATAAAATGCAAGTAAAATAAAAACGAATAACATAGCTAAAGGACTAAAGGCAAGGATGCAAGGAATAAATTCCGAAAAATGATTCGATACTACATAAAATGCCACCCACCTGTAAATTTGTAATGCAAATTCCAAATTTTATATGTAGTTTACAAATATCATCACATGGGACAATGTCACTCTTAGCCTCCCTCCTTTTTTTGTTTTTCAAATAAATCATGTTTGAGAAGTATAAAATCTTTAAGTTGAGAAGTAGAAAAACAAATAATAAACCCAAATGAAACTGACTCCTTGATGTCACTCGCCACCTCCTCTGTATTGGGAAGGATATGCCATTTGGTCCAATTTCCATTGGCAATTCTATAAATCCCTGTAAAAGCATGCCTCCACCCATATATAACCACATTGACAGAGTTTGAAAATGAAGACTGAGAAGATAAATTGAGCAGCATTCTCTGAAAAGCAATGGTTCTTCTACATTTCTGATCCACTTACCTATATCTTTTGTTTTACCTCTATGACCTAACTAACCTACAAGGCTGGGCAAATTATGTTAATTGTAGCAGATATTGTGTATTTGCATGTTCTAACAGGTATAAAATGCTTCATCGTGCATAAAATAATGCAAACTCATCTGGTTCAGCAAAGTACAAAACCTATATACTATCACATGCTTATAACATGGCAGAAGATCATATTACACAGGAAACCAAGTGCAAGAATTTGAACATATAAAATTAGATTCACCTGGTGGTCCCAACTAAAACAGGACGGCCCTGTCTGAACATGTATTCCACTTCTTGACGAACATATTCCCATTTCCCCTGGGCAGTCTAAAACAATACATAACCGAAACTTTGTGTCAAGTTGAATGAAAAGACTTTCGATAGATATAAGATGAAATTGAGGTAAGTATTAAATATCCTACCGCAAAAGCTTGAATAGGTAAATCTTTACGAATGTTTGGCAGATTTGTTGGCACCTCAATTACTGGTGTTTGGAACATTTTCAAGAACTCTTTCTCCTGAAATGATTAAATGGGACTTTAACATGACATATGCATTACAAATATAAGTTAGCCGAAAATTTCCTTCAATAATACAATATCAGAATGCATATAAACATACATACTTCAGTTTTTGCAGTCCCAGTCATCCCTGATAGTTTTGGATAGAGCTTGAATAGAGATTGATATGTGATTTGTGCCACAACAACCGAATCAGCCTAAGAAGCATACTGCTATTACAACTTGAACCAGGATAGTATTCTTAATGTAATGGTGCAGAAAAAACTTTAGGCACGAATTGTCAAATTTCGACTATACCTGAATCTTCAAACCTTCTTTAGCCTCCACGGCCTGATGAATCCCTTCAGACCACCTTCTCTTCTCTTCAACTCTGCCAGTCAGCTGCAAATGTGTTAAGAACTCAATTTATGTTTCAATGAGACACTTAAATTTGTACTTTTTCATAAGATGCATCATGATCCATTTTTCTGTCTATCCATTGTGCTATTGAATAAGCAACAGAATGATTTGATCCAAGAAATATTCACTATTCATAAAGATAGCATTTTGTAGAATCCATAGCTCTACTGAGGCTAGAGAAATTGTCAAAAGATTGGCCTATTTAGGGTACCTCAGACTATGATGCATATTACATTTTATTTTTTTTATAAATACTATGCTGCATAATAAAAAAATCAATCATACCTCATTGATTATGAGAGCCTTCCCATTTCTGACAATATATTGCACATCCTGCCGATAGAACTCTTTAGCCTTCAACGCATTCATCACAAATCTACACAAATATCAATCATCCCTCATTGATTATGAAAGCCTTCCTATTATAAAGTCTCTGTTTCTTATCAAAACAAAAATTAATAAGATAAAGGTGTTTGAAAAGACAAATGCAAGATATTATGCAATATTGATGGTCTTCCTATTTCATTGTCAACAGTAACAAAATACTAGGAGGACACCCGCCCCCACTTCTCTCCCAAAAAAAAAAATATATATATATATATATATCCATCATTACCTAGCCCATGGATCATTTTCATCCCATAAGTCATTTGTTTCAAGAGCCATCTCCGCAAGAGCTATTCCTTCCTCAGTCAACTCAACTGAGTTATCTTTAAGTTCTACATTGTAATGCTGTAAAATTATGAAACATAGAAATTATCTTGCCACCATGAAATAAATATATATGTATGAAAAAAAAATCAAATTAATAGCTCCAGCAAGTCAGAGTTCATCTGGAAATAAAATGAAAGAGACTGGACTTACAATGCCTCGCACAAGCAGCTCAGCCACTTTAGCAGCAACAGGATAGCGTGCAGCATCTTTACTAGCCTGAGATAGAGAACAAGCATCCAACAAATCTATATTCCAACAATGAACTATTTCTTTAAATGAAATTGCGCAAGACCACACTAGATTGGGCTACTATTAAAATATACATTCAAATTATAAAAAATAAAGACATGTTGATTAGAAAGGAATTACCTCCCCACTAATTAGCAATGGATTTCTTCCTTCATCGATAAGAACTGAGTCAACTTCATCAACTATTGCAAAATGAAATGGCTTTGGCCTGTTTTTACACAGTAAAACTGATAATGATTCCAAAAACCAAGTAATATGAACTAAAATTATTTGAGACATACCATCTCATGACAAGCTGTCCACTGTTTCCAGCAAGATTGTCTCGTAGATAGTCAAAACCAAGTTCCTGAGTAAATTCATTATAAAGATGATATCAGAAAGAAGGCAATTATTTTCTTCCTTTTTTTTTGGAGGGGGCTGCGCTAACCAATAATCAAGAACCCCAAGACGATGTAACAAATGTTAAAACAGAAAAAAAAAAAAAAAAAANAAAAAAAAAAAAAAAAAAAAAAAAAAAAAAAAAAAAAAAAAAAAAATGAAAAAAGTTTCTAGGCAACCAACAATCAGTAGAAATGACTTACCGAGTTATTAGTGTATGTTATGTCACATCCATAGTTGGATCTCCTCTCTTCAGATGTCATCCCCCTCTATGTTGTAAATAAGAATGGATGTAAAATAAACATTCAAATAAACAATACATAAATAAATTGCTGTATATATTATATACACTTACTTTTCACAGTAATTCTAGTTATCTTCCTTGCATACAAAGGACAATTACTAAAAGTCAGCCTCGGGCTGTCATGTCCCTAGAATGACTAATTAGAAATCAAGTCCACTGCAGCTGACCCCACAACGATATACACAAACATGAAATTACCTGAATAAGACCCACTGAAAGACCTAAGAAGCGATGAACACGACCCATCCACTCAGCATCTCGTTGAGCAAGGTAATCATTTACGGTTACCACTGTAGAGGGAGGGAGGGAGGAGGGGAGAGAGAGAGAGAGAGAGAGAGAGCAAAATAAAGAATTAAATTTTGACAAATTTCCAACAAAATTAAAAAAAAAAAGGACCTAATGTACTATGTAGTCTGCTAAAGCTTGTAACATACAGCACATGACATTTGCATACAAGTATACCAGTGGAAACAACTTGGACATCCCAACAATTCTACAACTCTATTGGATATGGGATGCAAGCAATAACAAAATTTCTATTAGAACTAACACACAAAACATACCATGAACACCTTCACCAGTCAGGGCATTGAGATATGCCGCTAATGTGGAAACCAACGTTTTTCCCTCGCCTGTCTTCATTTCTGCAATGGACCCATCATGAAGCACAGCCCCACCAATAATCTGGCATTAACATTGACAACATATATAAGTATGAAAACATAAAATTAAGTTAATACATGTAAATGAAGCTATGTACACGCCCAAATATAACTGCTGACACAGTGAGCGGGAAAGAGAGGAGACCTGCACATCAAAATGACGCATACCAAGCTTCCTTTTTGCAGCTTCACGAACAACAGAAAAAGCCTCTGTGAATACATACAATTCAAAGGAACACGGGTAGTTCAAAATTTAGAATCCGATTATGATAATGATCTTCTAATAAGTAGAGAAGAGTAGATAGATTGGAACCAGCTTGGATATGTGCAAGTGTCTCCCCTTTTCCCAGCCTTCGCCGGAACTCCGCAGTTTTAGCAGTCAGCTACAAGAAACAAACACAACCCATTGTTCCAATGCCCAAAAGAAATCTAATAAAATAATAATAAAGAACAAGAAGAGCTATATCAATTTGAAACAACCTACCAGGTCATCGGTGAGTTTCTGTATTTGGGGCTCAAAGGAGTTGACAGAGTTCACAAGGCGGTAATAGTCTCGAACAACCCAGTTGTTTAAACTAGTAACGTCACTCCAAGTTTTTCTGAGAAGACCCAAGTTTTCCTAAAGCAAAACACAACACATGAGCGCATATCATCAAACATGAGGTGGGCAATTGAGTGGGAGAGAAGAGTTTTTTGGGCAAAAGAGGATTTACCTTAAGAGACGCGGCAATGGGTGTGGGTCTGAGCGTGAGACGACGTCGTCTAGGCCAAGAGAAAGTAGAAAAGGAAGAAAATGAGCAGGCGTGGTTGTTAAAGGCGGCGTTTGAGCGTTGGGGCACTGGTTTCAGGGATAGGAAAGAGGGTTGCTGGAGACAAGGGAGGGTAGCCATGCGAGGCCCTGTGAAGTGGGAACCAAGTAAAGCCAACTACAAAGAAAGCGGGAAGTACGATTCCTGACAACGTAAGAGAACCGAGCACGGATAAAATCTTCAAAAGAGAGATTATATGTTTCTTAACGGGTTCTTCTTAGTTTCCATTTTTACTTTTTTTTTTTTGGCGGACTATTTTAACGAATAACGGATTATGAATCCACAATCCAGTTGGTAGTTGGTAGTTGGTACTGGTAGGATGGCAGCTCAAGCTGAGGGGTTTAACTCAAATAGTAAACGAGTATCGAGTAACGAGTTAAAATTAGAAATTTAGAATAAGTTTAAAATTTAATTCCCTCCGAGGTAAAGGACCGCACATAAAAGATCTGCTTTAACAAACAGTTTAGGCTGCTGAATGGACATCATTGTGAGATTTATGACTTGTATAGTTAAGTATACATCATCGTTTGCACCACATGTTCTCCCTTTGCATGAACACCATTTTGACAGAAATATATTTATGGAATTTTGCACAAAAATGTACACTGCTAGACTGCTATGGCACTGGCAGAAAGTACAAACATGTCAGTCAGTACCATAAATATAATGCTATCTATAACATTCTCCGAGTGAGGCTTCAAAGTCCAAACTGTCGACGATTCGGAAACTCAGTATCAGATCTCCCGACTTAAAGCACTTGGCTTGGCTAAAGCTTAATCCACAGTAGAAAACAAAGGCAGCATATCTAATGGTGGGTCATTTACCATAGTAGAACACCTGTAGCAAATAAATTAAGACATTCAGAATTTTAATCATGATATAATCACAAGGCAATGAAATGGATATTGGAAAGCTAACACTATTCAAATAAATGCAATAGAATCATAATGGAAAAAACATGAGCATACCATGACATTCTTATTAGCACAGCCAACAAAAAGCTTTCCTTGCCAGCCTAACAAAGTTGTTATGACGGAATCACAGGGGATAGACCCAATAGGTCTGGAATCTACTTGAAACTCATCGCCAGACAATTCCTGCGACATGCACATGAGTTTGTATGAATTCACAATTGTGATGACATAGCAAACCAGCTTCACATCTCATCAAAATATCAGGAAAAAAAAAAAGAATGAAACCAGATTTTGCACATGTACCTGTACATTGACAGTTTTATCCCACCCTCCTGTGAAAAGCCATTTTCCCTCCATGCCAATAGCAAGTACTGCACCATTGTGCATTTGAATGGATTTCATGAACACATCATTCCTCCAGACCTGAAGAAAGCCATAAAAAATAAGGGCTTATTTAAGAGAAAAGCTAATCATGACCATTAGAATAAAAATAAGCTGCAGCACGAAAGTCATATTACCTTTTCCACTTGACATGCACAAGCTTATACCGTCATCTTTTACCTCACCAGCCAGCCAACTTTTCATATTGAATTAAGGACATTTACATTGAAGATGAATCTATCCATTTCATCCCAAGAGTCATGTGAAGTGACTTAGATAACCAATTCACGGTCATTTTAATGTGTCTCCTTTCTTTCAAGTTATGCAAGGTAATTTAGGATGTTATAGTTACTCTATTCATTGTTCATCTTTTTGCTAATTACTCTATTCAACAAGGCCAGCTTGAAAATTTAAATTCTGTGGCAATCAAACCTTAGGGGAACAAGTAATATATGACCTTAATTAAGTTCAGGATCTCCAATATGGCTTCATCTCTGTTCATCCTCATCATAGAATTTAAACAACATATAGCATGATATAATTATTTTTGGTGCGCATCAAATGGCTAACTTGAGAGTTGATCTCCAAAAGCCCAAATGAACATAAACAGTTCTGATCTAGATCAAGTAAGGATAGGGAGTAAAGACACCTTTACACATCCATTTTCATGAGTTGCAATAAGCACATGCCTGCAAGCAGCAAGAGATAAGACAGAAGTCACAGTTCCAGATGTCTCTTCCTCTAGTACTGTCAATGGGCTGTGATCACTAAGACTCCATAATCGGATGGTTCCATCCCAACTGCCGCTATAAAGAACATCATCGCAAACTGCAAGTGCCGAAACTACTGATTTATGACCAGACATAGTGCATGACAGAGTGCCATCCTGAAATTTTTTAAAAGAAACAAAGTTTTTTCCACTTAATATCTGAACAGATGCATATGCGTAGAATATAGCAGACAATATGAATATCTGATCAATACAAATCCCTCACCTGCACTGACCATGCTTTTACTGTTTTATCTCCGCTGCCAGTGTAGATATATCCATTTCTGGAGGCCAGGGCATGAATACCACTAAAGCGCCAATCTTTCTGCTCATACAATATCTTTAGTGGTTCTTGCCCAAGAGGGGCACATGTGCCCCAGATAAATATGCCACCTCCACTGTCACCACTAATGCACAAGGGTTGCTCTTCATCTACATAAATTAGAGCCTTGATGTTATGTTCATGACCTTTGAATGTATGTACATGAGAGAAGTCCTGCACGGAATTTGCACCGACAGAACTTAGTGAAAGGAAAAACATAGAAAAAGCCTACAATTCAAAATCAATAAATGAACAAATAAAACAGAGTTTAAAATTCAATAAATCACCAAAATGAACTATAAGAAGTCCATCTTATAATCTGGGGAGGCCAGGCTCCAAGTGATTGGCTTGTCATGTGAACGTATTTACCACATATTTGCAAGCATACAAACATCATGATCAACTGAGCCCACCTCGTCAAATCATTTAAAATATAAAGCATTCTATATACAGATCAACAGAGACAAGCTGCACTATCTAAGTTTAAGACCAGGAGAAAGTATTTGGTAGATGTGGTAACAGAAAATTACTCATGTTTGTGCATTTCCAACCAAATTACTTTGAAAGGAATCAAGGATCATGACCAACAGTGGAGGTACAATACTATATACACACAACACATACTCACACAAAGAAAATACAGACATTATTCCTACTAATCACATGAAAAGAATAACTTGAAGAATTACAGCTTATATGTCTGTACCTGCAGAGACCAGACATGGATGGTTTTATCAAATGAGGAGCTAAATACGAATTCCCCTACAAAAGAAGTAGAAATACATTAAATGTCAGATACTCATAAGCTAACTTCTAAATTTAGATAGTCTTGAAGTCTTCCCTTGGGAGCAGGAAGTTTTGTACAATGTGAAAAGAAAGATGCCACACTTAGGGGATGTTTGTTTTTTGAGACAAAAATACTTATAATGTAAGTTATAAGATGCCTCAGGCTTGTTTATTTGTTTTTAACTTAATCATTTAAGATGTTTTATCTAAATTTTTTTTGGCTTTTGTCTGAAACCCAATTGTTTGATCTGTCTGAAACCTTTTAGTCTCAAGAAGACCCTTCCATACTTCATCATTTTACAAGCCATGTCCACAATCTGCTCTCATTGACTGTCATCCTTGCACCTTTAACCAGAAATATTTCCTCTCCTTATGTTGACCATAAGCGAACACTTCAATTGAAGTTTTCAGAAGTCCGGTGGCTTTCTACTAATAAAAATAACGAAATGCCAGATTCTCCACTGCTCCAGCAGCATGACCACTGCTTAACTGAGACAGTATGAGATATTCAATCTAAAAGTACTGTGTATAAACTATACCTCCAACAGCTAATCCTGTAATAGAGTCGCGATGACCCTGCAGAACTTTAAATTTGATCTTTCCCTTTGCGTGTCCATCAACAAAACTATTGTCATCCCTCTCCTCCCCAACTTGATCAAAATCTGCTCCTCCACTGACTTCTCCTCCTTGCAACTCATTTTCTTTCTGTGTTTCTGACATTTGCTTGGGTATCTGACAGAGTTTCCCGAGAATCAAGCAACAATTTGCACTATCCTCCTTGACTGCCCCCTCCAAACTGGCTAGGATATCACATTGAGGCTTAATAATTAGTTCCCTAATGCATTTCACAACGTCCATCACAAGTGGGCGACTTGCTGGATTGAAATTCAAACATCTGCAAAGATTCTCCCTCAGTGATGCATATTCTGAACCCAATCTACTTTCCACCAAAGCACTAACCCTTTCAATCCAGCTTGCATAAGTTGAACGATCACAACAAAAGTTCTCATTCATCTTTGCAATCTCTTCACTAAATTCTTTCCCAAGCAGCAGCCTCAGCAACACACAAACTAATGACCAAACGTCCGAGCCATATCCAACCGGATATCTTGACCTGTCACATTCCACTGCAATACCCTCTTTCTGCAACACCTCAAACAACAGCTCCGGGCTAGCAAAAGCGCCATCTTTCAATAAACTTCCAAAGGTTGCTCCCAATTCTTCAGCTTCAATTCTCATTCTACCGGAAACAGAATCTACAACAGTTTTCCAAACCTTCCTTCCTGACATCAAGACCTCATTCAAATCCACATAAGCATGACCAAAATCATTGAAACTAAAGCATGAAACACCAAAACAACCAGCAACAAACCTTTCTGAATGCAAACCATTCACTGCCTCACACACCTCCATAGCAACCATTGCAAAAGCAGACAACCCATCTTTGCTAAAACCATTCCCATCTCTCAAACCATTCAACTTCTGTGCAAAACTCCCATTTTGGCTCTCACACACTACATACAGACACCCATCTTCCACATTACCCCACAAGCCATAAACTTTACCTATTTTCCTACACTGTCTCACAGAAACTCTCAGCAACAACATCAATTCGTTTCTCTCCTCCTCTCCCATTCCACCCAAGCACTTCATAACCCGCGCAGTGTAACTAAACTCAAACCCAGAATCATTCAAACACGGTAAACAACCAACCCGAACAAGGCTCACCCTCTGGTCGTCTCTAAAACCAACCCGACCCGACCACAAAGCTGAAGCAGAAGTAGCACCAGTTCTTCCTTTTAATACAGTACAAATGCAAGAAAGCTCAGAACTTGCTTCATCATCAACTTTCGCCTCCACCAAAACGGCGTCGCTCGGAAGAACCCAGTTCTTCCAGCTGTCGTAAAACTTGTCTGACCAAATGCGAGGCAAGAAATTATAAACCCCCTCGGTTTTTTGGGGCTTTTGGGAATTAGAGTTAGATTTTTGGCGGGAAGAGGGGGGGAGAGAGAGGGAGAGGAGGTCGATGTTCTTGGGCAGAGCGGTGGGGCCCTGCGGAGGGTACCTGACGAGTTGGGTACACGCCGGGCAACGAATGGTCTCCGGGTAGCGCTGGGGCAGCTTAACCAAGCAGACCTCGCACGCCGAGTGACCGCACGCGAGTACGCGTGGAATTGTGCTATCGCCATCGTAGTTCTGCAGGCACACTGGGCACTCCGGCAACTCCGGTAACTCCATGATCTCCATCACTCCGAAACGACACCGTTCTGCTTATACATTTCCTCTTCTTTTTTCTGGACGTTTTTGTCCCCCAAGTTTTTTCGTATTATCGAAATTGCCCTTCTTAGTTTTATAAGACGCGTACGAACTTCACTCTCTCTTTTCGCGTTGCGACGGAAGAGGGATCTGAGTTAGAGCTCAGCAGTAGCTACGATTCTGTTCTGAGGTAAGCTCTTTGTTTGGCTGCCGAGTGTACTCGCGTTCAAATGAACCTGCTTTTGGGTGTTGCATTAGTGATTTTCCATTTGGTGGATCCACATGAGAATTTCTGACTAATTTTTGACTCGTCTCATTTTCTATTTTTGTTTACTTTGTCAATAAAAATTCGATCTTTAAATAAAAAAATCCAAGAGATCTGGTGTGGTATTAGTCCCATATTGTCAAAATTATATTCTGGACTCTGAAAATTTGATGAACCCATGCAAACCCTTTTGCCCTTTGCTGAATTTAAATAGGTTGTTGTTGTTGATGTTGACATTGTTTGTTATGGTCAACTAGAATCATGGCGGGGCCGAGCAGTTCCATGTTGTATTCTTCACTTCTGTTCACTGTCATTCTATCACTTCAAATGATGTATAGAGGGAAGTTGGCATCAACAGAGTTATTTACAATTCTTGGGGGTTTCATCAGTTCTCTCTTATTCCTTGTGCTGCTCACAGTAAGTTCTGAAGCTCATTTTGGAAAAACTTGTATTGTTATACTATATAGCCAGCTTATGTTCATTGGCATTGGTTTCTGTTCTTGCAGTTCATTGGCAATTTCCAAGAAACTTGTGGCATAAGGACTGGCTGGGGTGCTGGTGAGTGTGTGTTCATTTCTATTTGTTTGTACAGGAGAGTCCATGTAGATTTGGATTTTTAAAGATGCCCATCATTCCACCCGTTCTAATTGAGCAGATTTTTAAGAATTGCATTTCTCAAGGAAGAGTCATATTTGTCCATTTTCCTGGATTTGACAACATGCTTTGTCGAGAACTAGAACTGGGGATTAATTACAAAACACTTGTCTTGATATGTCTTGGTCAAAATGTCTTCTAACAGGTCTTCAGATTTAATAAATGGAAGCTAGTTGAAAGTTTCATGCAACATTCAGAATGCTTCCTACCAATGTTATCTGAATAATTGTTTGTTGTAATGTTTATAAATAATCTGTCCATGCTTCTGTTGGTTGTGACTTGATACTCAATAGCAAAGAAAGGCTAGCACAAATGAATGCTGAAGTCGTTGAACTTTATCATTCAATTGCTGCTATTTCTCTGTATTCATATTAGCTTCTGAAAACTGTAGGGACTAGGCCATTCAGATCTTATCAATATTGAAGATTTAGATGAACAACAAAACTATTGACAAAAAAAGGGGATAGTGAAACCATGGACTTTTTTATAGTTTTGTTTAGTGGCATACTGGAACTTTATGCTTTAGTCGTACATGAATAACTTTCTCAGGGCACAAGCTGTTAATTCAATGTTGTATTACTCATGAAGAAAATGTGGTGACGAGAATTGGTTTTCTATTGCAGTTATTATAGCAGAAGTAGTTGCTCTTATTGCTGCTGGCACCGTCCATCGAGTTTGTATCACAACATGGTAATGCTAGTTTCATGGTATATCAATTATAAATTTATACCTTTTGTATATCCTTACATGCACATGTTTTTAAATTTAAAAAGTTTGACACATTTGCTTCCATTCCATATGTTTTCAATAGTCTTGGAGATGTAAATGCTGACAACATTGTTAATGATCCAATTTTTTCCATGCAGTTTCTTGTTTTCTGCCGGATTACTGTACGAGGTCAACAAGCTTTCAGGGGTAATGCTTGCCAAAAAGTGAATCTAAATCGAAAAGGCACTGAGTGGGGTTCTACGGTTTAGGATAATGATGATATGCAGAAGTTTTGTTGTTTTCCTTTTCCTTTTGAGTATAATTTAGAGATGAGTACAAAAAAGAAGGATTATTATTTTGATATGTATGAGATCTTTGTCAACCGTACATACTTGAAAGATGTTATTCAATAGCATTGCTGGGAAACATGTTTATTTGTGGTTCTACCCCGTATTAATAATTCGCTTACATGCTCATCCACCTACCATCATTCCCTTGCTTGGCTGCTTGATATTTGTCAACCGTACGTACTTAAGATCAGCCTCACTAGGTCACATATGTGAGTTTGTTTGCAGCAGCTTTTTCCTTTTTATTGCTTGGTTGATCGTGTATCCAACATTAGGTCCCTTACGTTCTGCGAAAATCTTGACTCTAATTCCTTCTTCAAATTTGCCCTTGATACAACTCAAAACTATCTTGGTGCTCACTGGAATAAGGCCAAGTAATTGTCATACACTCATACCCTTGGGTTTTGCTTCAGTCGCTGCATTTCAAGGACATGGCTGAAACACTTGCAGCTCCAAGGGCTGCCAATCCTCTTCCATTTGATGGCTGTGGCCTGCGGGTGACGGAACCACTTGCTTAACTGAATATATCATAGTAGCATCCGCTTGATTTTGTTCTCTAATCTTGTAAAACACGGCCACAAATAGAAACCTGCATAAGAGAGTTACATGTAAATATTCACACAGTTCTATGGTTCAAGGTTTCAGAAAAAGTTCAAAACTAGATCCACATCCCAGAAAAGACTGAACTAAACATAGACTGCTTGAGGATGTGGTTAACATTTCATCTGAATCATAGAAAAACAGTCAATCTATCTTGAAGTTATCTGTTTCTATGAGTTCTTGTTTCTTTGTCAAATTGCATACGTTAGTGTTACATCCATATATTCATTGTATACTATTTGCAATGTTGCCAAAAGTATCCAATGATGCAAATACCCAATACCATACTTTCTCGAAAACAAACAGCGAACATTTGCCACATGCATATTTAAAATGGGAAGAAACCGACCTGCAAGAGCTGATCTTTCTCTCATTACCAAGCAGTACCAGCAGCATCACAACCGTAGAACTCAACGGTACAAGTTTTCTTAGTTGCTACTTGCTAGTCCTGATTCCTCAATCAAAAAAAAGGCTCCTTGACCAAGAGATTCATTTTTTCTTGAAGAAATTTGAGTACATCTTCTCTTCCTTCTTTAATCAACAATTGTCTTAATCTCCCAAAAGTCACACCTGCTGGCCGAATCCCCTTCTCTATCATCTCTTCTAGGAAGACACAAGCCTTTGAAGCATTGCCCTTCTCACACAATCCATTTATAAGGACTGAATATGTGTGCATGCTCGGGACAAACCGCTTCAACTTCATGTACTTCCACACTTTAAGAGCCATCTCTAGCTCATCCCTCTCACAAAACATCTTTATCATCATTGTATATGTATCTGCATCTGGCTCACATACTTTGATCATTTTACGGAAGACACTAAATGCCTCATCAGTCTCTCCACGGTCAATCAAGCTATTTAAAATGATATTGCAGGTCCTTGAATTGGGTGTAACACCTTTGGATTCCATATCATTTAAGGCCCTATACACGTTCTTGAACTTGTTAACTTTACAAAAAGCACCAATCAAGGCATTATAGACTACCACATCAGCCTTGATTACATTCCTTTCCATCTCCAGGAACGCATCAACAGCATCTTCAATTCTATTTTCCACCCCATACGCATGCACCAAAATGCTATAAATGTAAGACGTAGGCATACAACCACTAGCATCCATGTCCCGAACACTCTCAATGGCTTCATCCACCCTCCCTGCCTTGCAGAGAACATCAACCATGATACCATAAGTCACTATATCAGGATTACACCCAGCATCAACCATTTCTCTGAAGACCTCCCTTGCCTTGGGCAAGTTCGGATCCTTTCCCCATCCATCAATCAATATACTATAAGTCTTTGAGTCTGGCTCAAACCGATCCTTCATTTTATCGAAAATCTCCTGGGCCTTCCTCACATTCTTGGACTTGCACAAAGCACTGAGCAGACCGTTGAAAGCCGCTAAATTCGGAGCACAATCATACTTTTCCATAACATTAAATGTATAAAGCGCTTCCTCAACCTTCTGGGCCCTGGCATACTTCCTCATAATGATGCTAAACGTCTCCATATTCTGCATCCTCTTTGTCCTCATTGAGTTCACAAGTTCCCACATCATTTGGTACTGCCTTATCTTGGCCAAAGACTCGATCATAGCATGGTAAGCCTTAACACTGTGCTCATAATTTCGCTGTTTCCCTGCCCATTCAAAGAACCGGTATGCAACCATACCGGCATTCTTGAATCTCAAGATAACATCCTCTACAATTTCAGGTGAAATTCTGATCCCACTTTGGTCAAGAGCAGTTGCAAGCGCGAGGGTGGGGCAAGACATCATGATCTTGCATATTCTTTTAGTTGGGTCAGAGGTTTGCCTTATTGCTTCACTTGAATTGTATTTCCGGGACAACATCATCCATCCAAAACACAATTTCTCCCCACAGTTTTGTACTTTGATAGTCATATTTTTTGGAACCCAATTCAGAATCAAGTCACCTGGAGCATTAAAAACTGAAATGAGTGACATCAAATACATAAAACAATAATGGAACAATGAAATGCTGCAATAGAATAGTAGATGGGCATAACTTGAATTCTATCTTGAACTAAATCACCCAAATTGCATTGTTTACACAAACATTAAGCTTATGATCCTCCTTTTTGAGTTTCATCCTTGGAGTTAGCTAAGGAGCTCATACTCACCCAAAAAGACCAGTGGATAGTGAAAATGGGAAAAAATAATAATAATGGGGTATCAGCTTTGGACGGGGTTTCGGGTTGGGTTTTGTGGGGTTAAGATTTTACACAAATTCCTGCAATAGAATTCGTTTTCTTACGTTTTCTAATATCTTCCAACAAATTATTCAAAAAAATAGAAAATTTAGAGATCTAGAGTCGAGAAAACGCACTTTGAGCAAGTTTGCATTCACCGGAGTGCTCTGGACGTCTTCGTCTTCGCGGGATAGCTCGACGCACTGTCAGTCAGTGCAGCTGGGTCTCTGTTCTCGACAAACACTATTGAACAAACGGAGCGTGTTCCCGTTCTGGGCTCCTCGACCTATGAAACGCAACGTATGTACAATGTACAGGATCATGGACGACGTAGAGTTTCAATGTCGTTTGACAAAACGCACATGCAATAGCAAGAATTAAAGAAGCATTTTATTTCCCTTTACAAGTTACAAGCTAATTATGATTTGATAGTTGGATTTTTTTTATTTTTTATTTTAATAATCAATACTTCTTGATAAGTCAAAATGTGTTTTTCATTTTTTCTGACCAAACTAATCCTGTGTGGAATTTATGGTCGCCATATTTCACCAACTATCCACTTTTTTGCTACAACATTCAAACCCTCATCCACCTTCTTGTTGCAGCAGCAATGGAGAGATTTTTAGTTGAGTAGTCGTGCCACGTGTATGGTGTGACTTTCATTCACTTACTAACTTGTAATTTTTTTCAAGTAAAATTTACATTTTTTATAGTATATAAAATACATGGCGTGCCAAAAAAAAAAACTACATATATACAATTGGCGTTATCGTACCATACATGTAATACAACTCTATCTAAAATAAAAAAAAAAACTACATATATACAATTGGCGTTATTATACTGAGCAATCGTACCATACATGTAATACAACTCTATCTAAAACATTAGGTAATTATAATAAGATTTTACAAGTTTTAAGTACTATGGGCACATCCTTTGTTGTTAATCCATCTTAACATAAAACATTAATTGACCAAATTATACGAGTAAAGTGTTAATTTTGCCATTTAGAACTCCTTTATAGTTTTCAGCCTAAAAACATTATAAATCCAGCTTACAAAAAAACATAATTTCAGAATACTAATTAAATAAAATTTAGAAATTTAGGATTAAATACCAAGTTTCAATACTTTTTTAGAAAATCAGTTTTGCTCATAAATTTTCGGTTTGACTATTAACTAATGAACTTGATTTTTAGAATAGGTCACAAATTTATAACCCATTTGTTTTGGGCTTTATTTGTTTGACAAATTTGCCCTTCTATTGTCCTTTGGCCTACATATGATGGGTCTTAAATAAAATTTATAAAGTTTTGATAAAATTGTCTTTGATACTTTTACATTGTCTTGGAAATTAGCTAATATAGTCTTAACTTCAGTTTTAATTGTGACTGTACGACACTCAACTTCAAATTCAGTTGTGATTTAATGATAGTCACAGCTAAGTTGTGATACAGTCACAGTTAGGTTGCGACTAAATTGAAATTTTTTTAAAGAAAAATTGTATTACAATATAGTATAAATAGAGGTCGAAACAGTACTTTTACTTAAAATAATACTTAATATAGTGGTAAGAGTTGTCTTTTTCAACTTAC
>QANT01007065.1:0-46690 GCA_003254885.1 Purshia tridentata | reverse complement strand
TTCTAAAGCCCATAACTAAATTTATTTTATTATTATTATATATATATATTTTTTAGGGATATTACATGATCCTTAAAGACTTTATGCCCTTGGCGTAACAATAACAGTATGCTCAAAATTGTAAATTCAATGGATGGGTGCTTGAGTAATTGGATAATCCTCGCCCCGCCAATCCTTGTGGAGCCCCATCCCAATTAAGCGGGTATTGTAATACCAATTCTTGCCCTGCCCTACCCCATATACTTATTTAACTTAATAAATATATTATATAATATTAATTTTATAATTACATTTCAATTTTATGTTATAATTTTTATTTTTTATTTTGAATGTAATAATGTTATTATACAATTTAGTGATATTTTAATGTAATATGTGCATATTAGGATAGTTTATCTATATTATATTATATATTTGTGTTGTGCATGTTAGTATAGTTTATCTATATTATATTATATATTTGTGTTGGTTTAGTGTCATTTTAATTATAAAAAAAAAGTTAAAACAAATTACCGGGTCCACGCACACCCGACAAGGACCCCGTATACCCGGGGGGGCCGGGATGGTATTGCAAACCTAACCCTGACCCGCCCCATTGCCATCCCTACACCACCAGTGCTTTCTAACCTCTGAAGGTTTGTTCTAATTTGCAAGACCTTTACTTTATGAGTTTAGCTACTTGGAGAATTCATTTTACAATAATGTGGATTAAATACTAAATAACAAAAATTTTAGCAAAAAGTACATAACTGCTTTTATGACTCTACGAATCGTTCTGTAGTTTTGGTATACTGTTGTGACTACTTCACAATCAAAGTTGTTACTTTCATTTAATCATAGTTGTGCTTGTATGGAGTTCATTAAAGTTTAGGTTTTATGGGGGTTTAAGTGTTTAGATTTAGGCTTGAGGGCTAAAATTCTAAAGCTTGGAGACTAAATAATAAAGTCTAAGCCTTAAACCAAAATCCAAACACCTATAAACAACAACTGAACTAATTTGTGAATGTAACTTAGTTAAAAAGTTTTGATTGTCATGCAATAACAACTGAATTTGCAGATAAAATAAAAGTTGTTTTGTCAATCGATTGGCCAAGCTCCCAATGAATTAAGCTAGAACAACGTTTTGGCATGGCATTTAAATTGAAATTGCAATGCTAGTATTTAAAATCAGCAAAAATAAAACAAAATTTTGATTTGGTACCTAGCTACGGTCAACAAACCACATTTATTTATAAAAAGTTTGAGAATCACTATATTACTTGCCATATTATTTAATTGGTAAGCAAAGTTTAGAAAAAAAACAAAAACAAAAACAAAAATTTGTGTTTCCTGCATTGTTTATAGTTCACATTAGCAGATTCATGAGTATTAATGTGGATGAGGATGAAGCCCATGCAATACTAATGTGTTGGCTTGGTAATCACCCGAATCACCACAACAAGGACATAAATACATGTTGGGAATAAATCCCCTCGCCACGACAAATATTAAATATGAGATGGAAGAATAAAATACACAAGCCAATAAAAGAAAACAAGAGAGCACCAAGAATTTAACGTGGTTCGGCAAAATCCTGCCTACGTCCACGAAGAGTTTCCTTCACTATGAGAGAAATAACCTTGTACAAGAATTACACTCAAGAGTTTAATCCCAAACCCGAGCCCTTGTACCCAATAGGATACACCCCTTGTACACCCTCTCTCAACTAGAAGATTACTCTACCCGAGCCTTGCCCTCTCACACACAACTCCTTTAGTGAACTCTCACACTTTGAGTTGAAGACCTTGAAAAGACAACTTGCTTAAATTGCCTTGATCTTAAATGCCAAGCCTCATCCTCCTTTTATAGCCATGGATGGAACCTTCTAGCAACTTGGAGAAAATTCCACCACCTAAGCCTTGTAGAATTCTCTACAAACTTCTTGAATTTTAGCCAACTTGCACTAACTAGAAAGAAGTAGAAGATTCTAGGTTATCAAATGCAAGTGCTAGCCACCAAAATATCTTTGCAAATCATGGGCTGGAAAATCATGCCCAATATTCTAAATATGGAATTATCTAGAATAAGAGCATTAATTCCAAGTATACCCAGCCATCATGAACCAAAGAATATTCTAGATCTTCAATTAAACCTCATGGGCTGGACCAATCCCAACAATCTCCCCTTCCAGACCATGAGGGAGAACTACGCTCCTCCACTTCAATAACTGAAGTTCGTATTATTTTAAGTGTTTGTAAATACCACAAACGCTATCCATTGGCCTTGACCTTGTACCAGCTACACATAACCCGAATCAGAATATGGTCCTTGCTCCCCCTGATTCACAATGGCCAATGCTTATGTGTAGCTGCATCGAGTAACCAATCATTGGTTAACTCTGAAGAGGGACCTTGACTTGACCCCTAATTCACAATGGCCAATGCTTATATGTAGCTGCATCAAGTAACCAATCATCGGTTAACTCTGAAGAGGGACCTTGACTTGACCCCTTCACTAGCAGGATTTTCCTACTCACTATCATCTGAACCTGGGAAACATGTATTCTTTGTCTCTGCCTTATCCGCAAACGAGACTCGCCTCAAGTACTTGATATCCTGTGCACTCCGTTTCCCACTCTTCGTCAAGGTCTGAGTACACCCTATCAGATGATACAAACCACCACACTCTTCTCCTTTCATCAGGACCATAGAGCCATGTGTGATTTTCAGAGCTCCCCCTGCTACAGAACACTTGTAGCCCTTGGAGTCTAATTGGCTCAGCGATATTAGATTCCTTCGCAGCTTTGGGACATACGTCACACCACCCAAAGTGCGCACCGCTCCATCAAACATTTTGATCTTCACCGTTCCCATACCCCTGACGTCACATTTTGACCCATCAGGCAAAGAGAATGTTTTTCCCTTTGACTCTTGGAACGTATCAAAATAATTTTTTACGGAGCAAATGTGATTTGTAGAACCTGAATCTAATATCCAATCTTGAGAAGAAGTGTTACCTTTGGAGATAGTGAGAATTTCTCCAAATTCTTCGTAACTTTCAGCTACCGCTGTAGTGGAGCAATTCGAGCCATTACTGTCCTTCTTATTCCAAGTCGGACAGTCTTTCTTCATGTGGCCCCACTCTTTGCACCTGTAGCATTGTATGCCCTTTCCACTGCCCCTGGATTTAGACCTGCTTTGACTACTAGATCCCCTGGCAGTTTGTCTTCCCCTTCGATGCTCATCATTAGACATCTTTTCTGGCTTGCCATCCTTTCCTTTCAACGCTTTTGTTAGGCCTTGTTGAATAAGGATGTCCTTCACTCTCCTTTGCCATAGAGTGAAGCTCCCCCTTCCATCAAACCTCTCCACCTTGTACTGGGAGACAATATTTCCTGCCATGACGAAACCACGAACGAGGAACGACTAGTACGAATGACGTCGAACTCCTCAACGAACCTTGCTCTGATACCACTTGTTGGGAATAAATCCCCTCGCCACGACAAATATGTGATGGAAGAATAAAATACACAAGCCAATAAAAGAAAACAAGAGAGCACCAAGAATTTAACGTGGTTCGGCAAAATCCTGCCTACGTCCACGAAGAGTTTCCTTCACTATGAGAGAAATAACCTTGTACAAGAATTACACTCAAGAGTTTAATCCCAAACCCGAGCCCTTGTACCCAATAGGATACACCCCTTGTACACCCTCTTTCAACTAGAAGATTACTCTACCCAAGCCTTGCCCTCTCACACACAACTCCCTTAGTGAACTCTCACACCTTGAGTTGAAGACCCTGAGAAGGTCACACACAACTCCCTTAGTGAACTCTCACACCTTGAGTTGAAGACCTTGAGAAGGTCACACACAACTCCCTTAGTGAATTCTCACACCTTGAGTTGAAGACCTTGTGAAGACAACTTGCTTAAGTTGCCTTCCCTCTCACATACAACTTGCACTAACTAGAAAGAAGTAGAAGATTCTATTAGAAGATTACTCTACCCAAGCCTTACCCTCTCATATACAACTCCCTTAGTGAACTCTCACACCTTGAGTTGAAGACCTTGAGAAGACAACTTGCTTAAGTTGCCTTCCCTCTCACACACAACTCCCTTAGTGAACTCTCACACCTTGAGTTGAAGACCTTGAGAAGGCCTTGATAGCTTGATCTTAAATGCCAAGCCTCATCCTCCTTTTATAGCCATGGATGGATCCTTCTAGCAACTTGGAGAAAAGTCCATCAACTCTTGGATCCTTCTAGAAACTTGGAGAAAAGTCCACCACCCAAGCCTTGTAGAATTCTCTACAAACTTCTTGAACTTTAGCCAACTTGCATTAACTAGAAAGAAGTAGAAGATTCTAGATCTTCAATTAAACCTCTTGCACTAACTAGAAAGAAGTAGAAGATTCTAGATCTTCAATTAAACCTCTTGCACTAACTAGAAAGAAGTAGAAGATTCTAGATCTTCAATTAAACCTCATGGGCTGGACCAATCCCAACAATTAGCTTATCCGACATTTTTTTTTAAGAACACAATTTTAAGTTTCTAACAAACGGTAAACATTGCAAACAACAATCAAAATAAAAAATTAAAAAAAACATTATATGAGAAGAAAAATTTTAACATTATTCATATATGAATGATCACGGTACAAAATTTACGCTCCTCCACTTCAATAACTGAAGTTCATATTATTTTAAGTGTTCGTTTGTAAATACCACAAACGCTATCCATTGGCCTTGACCTTGTACCAGCTACACATAACCCGAATCAGAATATGGTCCTTGCTCCCCCTGATTCACAATGGCCAATACTTATGTGTAGCTGCATCGAGTAACCAATCATCGGTTAACTCTGAAGAGGGACCTTGACTTGACCCCTTCACTAGCAGGATTTTCCTTCTCACTATCATCTGAACCTGGGAAACATGTATTCTTTGTCTCTGCCTTATCCGCAAAACGAGACTCGCCTCAAGTACTTGATATCCTGTGCACTCCGTTTCCCACTCTTCGTCAAGGTCTGAGTATACCCTATCAGATGATACAAACCACCACACTCTTCTCCTTTCATCAGGACCATAGAGCCATGTGTGATTTTCAGAGCTCCCCCTGCTACAGAACACTTGTAGCCCTGGGAGTCCAATTGGCTCAGCGATATTAGATTCCTTCGCAGCTTTGGGACATACGTCACACCACCCAAAGTGCGCACCGCTCCATCAAACATTTTGATCTTCACCGTTCCCATACCCCTGACGTCACATTTTGACCCATCAGGCAAAGAGAATGTTTTTCCCTTTGACTCTTGGAACGTATCAAAATAATTTTTTACGGAGCAAATGTGATTTGTAGAACCTGAATCTAATATCCAATCTTGAGAAGAAGTGTTACCTTTGGAGATAGTGAGAATTTCTCCAAATTCTTCGTAACTTTCAGCTACCGCTGTAGTGGAGCAATTCGAGCCATTACTGTCCTTCTTATTCCAAGTCGGACAGTCTTTCTTCATGTGGCCCCACTCTTTGCACTTGTAGCATTGTATGCCCTTTCCACTGCCCTTGGATTTAGACCTGCTTTGACTACTAGATCCCCTAGCAGTTTGTCTTCCTCTTCGATGCTCATCATTAGACATCTTTTCTGGCTTGCCATCATTTCCTTTCAACGCTTTTGCTAGGCCTTGTTGAATAAGGATGTCCTTCACTCTCCTTTGCCGTAGAGTGAAGCTCCCCCTTCCATCAAACCTCTCCACCTTGTACTGGGAGACAATATTTCCTGCTATGACGAAACCACGAACGAGGAACGACTAGTACGAATGACGTCGAACACCTCAACGAACCTTGCTCTGATACCACTTGTTGGGAATAAATCCCCTCGCCACGACAAATATGTGATGGAAGAATAAAATACACAAGCCAATAAAAGAAAACAAGAGAGCACCAAGAATTTAACGTGGTTCGGCAAAATCCTGCCTACGTCCACGAAGAGTTTCCTTCACTATGAGAGAAATAACCTTGTACAAGAATTACACTCAAGAGTTTAATCCCAAACCCGAGCCCTTGTACCCAATAGGATACACCCCTTGTACACCCTCTCTCAACTAGAAGATTACTCTACCCAAGCCTTGCCCTCTCACACACAACTCCCTTAGTGAACTCTCACACCTTGAGTTGAAGACCTTGAGAAGGCCTTGATAGCTTGATCTTAAATGCCAAGCCTCATCCTCCTTTTATAGCCATGGATGGATCCTTCTAGCAACTTGGAGAAAAGTCCACCAACTCATGGATCCTTCTAGAAACTTGGAGAAAAGTCCACCACCCAAGCCTTGTAGAATTCTCTACAAACTTCTTGAATTTTAGCCAACTTGCACTAACTAGAAAGAAGTAGAAGATTCTAGGTTATCAAATGCAAGTGCTAGCCACCAAAATATCTTTGCAAATCATAGGCTGGAAAATCATGCCCAGTATTCTAAATATGGAATTATCTAGAATAAGAGCATTAATTCCAAGTATACCCAGCCATCATGAACCAAAGAATATTCTAGATCTTCAATTAAACCTCATGGGCTGGACCAATCCCAACACTATCTCGATCTCTTTTTGGCTGATTTTTGATAAGTAATGGACATTATACAAAGAGCTCCACTAATGTTACATGTACATAGTTACTGACCACATATATAAAAATTTCAATGACAAAGCCAGTGATTGGTTGAGCCTAATAGATCGGAATCCACCCTAACTATCATGATCGATGTTCAGCCTGCCCTAACTGGCTAGCCCCAGCTCCAGTCCACTCCATCCTCCATAAACCCACTTCTCTTTTCTCATTTATCCCCGGCCTTACACCTAATTAAATTTTATATCATAGCTCCGCCTTTAATTGGATGAGGACCTTATGACAGCTATTTGCATTGGTGGGTTTTTATGTTTAGGAAAAATTGATATATATATATATATATATATATTTGGTAATAACTAATCAATATTTATATATGTACCCTCCACGTAAAAGAAGATGATAATGCAAAGAATCACTTTGGTTAGTGACATATAACTTCATGGATTCTGTACAAGAATACCAAATGGTGCTCAGGTGTGATTGGAAATAATGTGTACGGATCATCGATTTAATCTCTCTGCAGATTTTTTATTTAACCTTTGGGGCTGTCCGGATGAACCCCACAAACATCGAAAGGGGCATGCGTGATGGAACATAACACTAACAAGAATATATGTATATATATAGCTAGCTCCATTAAAATAATTAATTATTGATTCATTTTTAATTAATTTAGACATATATATAATATATATGCATGCATCAGCGAAAGAATATTATATATTCACTTTGATTGACAAGACATTATATTGTAAAATGAATGGAACATTAATATAAATTAAGCAGGTATATATGCACCACCACCATCACCACCACCACCACCACCACCACCACTAATATCACCACGTAATTGTTGCAGAATTTCAGAGTTTATTCGAAAGGAAAATTTGTAAGGGTGCTACGTCACGCACATTTACCCAAACCCCAACCTCAGAATCTTCAGCCCTGGCCTATCCAATATCTCATTCCATGATAGCCTTACACGGCAAGCACTAATTAATGACATGTCTCACCTCACTTCACTGAAAAATTAAGCATCCTGTATATTATATTATCATGTGACCACTGCCAATCATGCTCTTAATCTTTTTAATTTCCATTTATTTGATTTCTTAGTTAATTACGCTCACTTGATTTAATGTGCTTCTGCTACTTCAAAACTATGGCACACATTTACCAATATATATGTATAGTGTGTATTGTAACACGCAAATTCGTTCACCTACTTACATCTCATTTGGTTGAGGCATATTAATTTATACATGAGTGAGAATATATGATTTCGTTTTTACGAAAGATGTGATAAAAAATGTGATTGATCAGTAAATATATTAATATAATTCTTATATCAAGAAAGTATAATACATACGTACTCACTTTTTCAGTGAAATTAAAAGCTCGATCATGACTATATATATAATTAATTAAGTAGTGTTAAAGTGTACACTCAAAAGTGATGTAGAGAGTTACAAGTTATAACCACACACTTGAAATTGGGTGGTGTGCTAGCTCTATATATATCTTACTTAATTTTCTTACAATGTACTTAATTAAGGTGCCGCTGGGTGCAAGAGAAAATCAAAAGGAAATTACAACTCATGATCAGTTTATAACCTTAATTATTTTAGACTGATCATATTATATATATAGAACTAGCTATTAGCTAGGCTGCATAAGGCTCCATATTTAATGTTTGCTAAAGCCATAAGGCTCCCGCATCTTTTAGCAACTTCTTTAGAGAACCATTAAGATGGAGGGTCATGACTGTGTTCGCTGAGCCCACAAACTTGCCACCAATGAAGACCGCCGGCACGGAGGGCTGGCAGCCCAGCCTCATCAAAGCCCACTCCATCTCCTTCCCCCTCGACTCCTCGTCGAGCTCGTAGATGGCAGGGCTCACCCCTTGTTCGTAGAACAGTCTCTTGATTGCATGGGACATGCAGCACGAGCTCTTGCTGAAGATAACCACCGCCTTTTGTGATGCCAATTTTGCTACGCGATCCATTTCAAAACGCTAATTAATCCCAAATAGCAGGCTAGCAAGAAATTCAAATGTACCCACAAAGTGTAATGTAAGTGCCTAAGTAAAATGTAGTTGTCAAAGATATGTGATATTGAGATGGGATTAGGGTGAAGTAATGGGGTTTTTTTTTGGAAGCCAAGAAATTAGCTAGATGGGAAAGTGATTAGGGAAAATTGTGGGAAATCGAGCGAGCAAATGTAGGGTATGAAGTTTGTATTAGTAACTTAGCAGTAGTAGATAGCTTGGTGGGTTTGGATTTGGATGGCTTGTGAGGATATGTATATATAGGCTAGACATATGGGAACTTCTGCATATTATATGCATAGCTTAATGGAGAAAAGGGAATGGAAAGCGGAAGGTTCCTTTATTTTGGATTGATGCCCAAACTACCCTTGATGTGAAAGTGACTTGTGTGGCTTACTAATATGCATCCCTTATTTACCTTAGCTAGCTAGTTGGGCCAAGAATCTAAGATACCATAGAGATAAGCCAAACGTGGCCGAAAGTGGATTATAAGAGGCATTGAGAAATGTTAAAGTACCAACAATGTAGGGTACGTGCATTAGCTTTTTTTGTGCGGACGAAAATGCCCCTGTTTTACACATACTGTGAGGGATGCATGAAGGGGAATGTCAACTTTGGATATAATTAGGTGTTAGCTAGATGAAGACGCGCACGAATAGTTGCATCACAGATGATATATGATGATGCTGAGGATACAATCTTTGTAAAAGTTGGAGATCGAGTTTTGGGTGATGTGAGTAGAATACATATCAACTCGAATTGATCAAATTAAAGGAGTACAGTACGTGAGGGAGATAGAACTACGCTTGCCAATGTATGTCTAATTAGTCAGATCACAAGAATTCTTCTGTGAAATTTCAGTCATCCTATATTTTTTCAATTCTAGGGGTCACTCTCCTCGCGTCTTACCCTTGCGACCCAACACAAACGATGGCTAGCTAATGGTAAGTAGAAACCTTTGAGCTAGCAAGCTTGATTGAGTTGCCAATATTCCACCCTATCGTCACTACAACAACAATAGACAATAAGGATTATTATTAATTGTACAAAAAAAGAAGTAGAAATTAGACAATAAGAACTAAATGGACAATAGTTACACTTAAAAATGAACTTTTTGTTAAAATCGAAACATGTTAGTCCTTATTATCCAATTAATACCTCTTTTTGTGAAACTAAATTTTCCAATTTTATTATAGTGCATTAGCTATGAAATGTTCATATATCATAATCGGTATAGCATAATCGCACACCTACGTACATACACATCTTCTTGTTTTTTCAAGATCATCGAGATAAATTAAGCACAAATGCTTAACTAATATGTGAAAGTGTTTAATATATGCTGATAGCTAGCTAGCTAGATAGATATAATTCATAGAGACCATTGTGACAAATTAGCACACCCCCCTAATTAGAAGATATATGCCAGATCGAACGTACCCAGAACACGAATCACCGCCATTAATCTTAACTAGATCTTGCGGAATAATATATAATTAAAAGGTTGAAAGAACAAAACATGTGAAGTGAAAGTAAGTCACTAAAAAAGTGTGTGGATAAAAGGATGATTAGCTAGATGATATACTTTTTAGCAATTCTAGCTAATGATGATCAATATATATTTTGTTCGATGTATATATATTAATAGAAATGACACAATATGTGTTGGAATTTTATTCTATATATCTTTTTGACATATTCGATCGGTCTATTTCGTATATATCCACAAAAGCAATATTGATAAAGGCAAAAGAATCTGCACAGGCCGGCCGGCCACCCTGTACGTACCTCACTCGACCACCAATCCATATATATATATTTAAATTAAACCCTAATGATTTGTGATGCCAGGATCCGCCCTCGCATACATGTAGCTTCTTTATTTTCTTTAATTTTAGGCCTAAAGTTGACATTCTTTTTCCAACTTATACACGTACGCCACCCACATGCAAATGCAATTCGTCTTATCTGTATATCGATCTCTCTCGATCTCCTGCTTTCATATACTTCATTTCATGAGTACTATGGCTTATCTTTTTAATGCAAGAGAAAAAATTTATGAGACGATTCTATTTATTTTTCATTAAGTAATGAAAGAGATAAATATATAAAATATATAGAATTAATTGTCTCATAAAATTTTTTCTACATACAAATATGTTATGATAGTACGTATAGTTTATGAGGGATGTATATGTCTATTTTATAACGAAGTTGAAATTAATGAGACTAATTAAACATGTTACTCATAAAGTTACCCCATCAATTATGTGTCTCCCAAATTTCATAGTATTCACGCAATACTCAATTTAATTAAGTACTCAATTTAAGTAATATTATAGTGCACATCCTAATAATTTAAATTTTTGAGAATAATTTTTAAACATTGTAACCTTCATAAATCGATATCCATGGTGATACATGTATAATCCTCAAATATTAATCAACTCAACCTTGGCAATAAATTAAATGTTGCGCATGGGATCGTGACTGGTGATTGATTATAGAAAAGCCATGCACACATCATACATATATGCATTTATCCTCTAACTAGTACAAGATCGAGAGCTGTGTAATGTACGGTCAAGGACAAAACTGGCCCTTGGCCTCCCAATTGGGCCATTTATATACTAATTATATATGTGGCGAATGTTTCTTAAAATATATTTTGTCACAACTCACAAGCTCTCTAGTAGGTAAACGTGAGACCTCATATCACATACATAGCGAAAAGAGTATATATATATATATATAAATTACGTATATATGCTTTTGACGTTGCCATCAATTAGATGATCAAGATTCGAATTGGTGATGGAACTAAAGCTGAGAAAAAAAACAAAAAAAACAAAAAAGAGAAGGAGCTTTTCATTTGATGGGATTCATTCATTCTTCTAGATTAATCAGGACATATATGCATGTATATATCATCATATACATATCTGGCGTCTTCTAAAATATATACTACTTATATACGCATGGTGGGCGGTTCAGATTGGATGCGTACATTTGTATAATAAGGAAACAAATTTCAAATATAGTATAATATATTTTCCAGTTTTAGGTAGATCGAATAAGAAATTAAAGGTAGAATAGGCAACTACATGATGGATTAATGGACATGGAAAGGTACCTATAGACAGGATAACGTTGGGGACCTCATGAGCATCCATATACGTACGGCGTTTTGTTTTTTCGATCGGTTTCGGAAGTGTCATCGAAAGTGAGAGGTGGAGACTTCATAATTCATATATATATGTATGTGATTTCTTTGAAAATAAATAAATAATATTAATTTCTGCTATCCTTGATCATAATTTTACGTGCAACGCACACATGGAAATCTAATATGAATTAATATATACATTAGGCTTCAAGGTCACCTCATATCATGCATATATATATATGGTATATCAGTCATTATATCATGTTGTTGGATTGTAGGCTTGTAGCTTATGATATGCAGGAGCTAGCATATATAAATATATATATATATAAATAATTATTGTATTTTCTCTTTTCAGTAATTGGGTTTCTTTTGTGTTTTCCTTTTCATGAATTGGATGCGAATCCAAATAGAAAAAGGAGGTCCCAACTGGATAAATGCAACTAGCTACATTGCTGCTTCTCCAACTCAGCAGATGCTGCAGGATTGATACGCCAGACAATTAATACCAGCATGGAAAATATGGGCTACCTGCTGATCATGATCAAAACTATGGGTAAAACGAAGAAATGTGTTCTCGATCCTCTCTTCGAAACTAAATAACTAAACCTTGGAGACTCTGATGAGGCGGAGTAATGAAAAAGAATATTAATTGAAGAGCTTCACAAGTGCAAAAATGATTACTAGAAAAATATTAATGCAAATATTAGGTAATATATATATAGGCACATTTGAAACAAGATAAGAACTATATATATACATATGTGAAGCCGTACAAAGGACACGTCTCTATTTCCGTATGCAAAGATTCGAAAATGTGTGCATGCCACTTTAATTCTCTAACTAGTAGTGCAACATTTTTCCATATCTCTCAAGAAATGATCAAAGTGTGAATTGGAAGCAGGGCCGAAATATCTAATCCAAACATTCTTATTTTCCTTCACTATCAAACTCCTTTAATTTCTAGCCAAACCTAGCATTGCCAATCCACTTGTCCCACACCCATCTCCTATATAAACCCATGAACCCCAAACACTTCTCACATCAAACCTCAAACTACTCTCACCAGTCCCACATTGCGCCATTTCCTCATCCTTAATTTTCTCATTCTCCCTCACCATCCCACAATTGGCATTGCACACTTTGCCTTCTAAATACTACACATTTTGAATTTCACGCAGAGATTATTTGAAAGCTAGCTCGACTACTACAATATTACAATGGATGTGGTGACAAAGATGGCGTCAGAGAGGCCAGTGGTGATCTTCAGCAAGAGCTCATGCTGCATGTGCCACACCATCAAGACACTGCTGAGTGACTTTGGGGTGAACCCGGCGGTGTATGAAGTGGATGAGATGCAGAGAGGGAGGGAGATAGAGCAGGCTCTCTCCAGGCTTGGCTGCAACCCAACTGTGCCTGCAGTGTTCATTGGTGGTGAGCTTGTTGGTGGAACCAATGAGGTCATGAGCCTCCATCTCAAGCGCTCTTTGATCCCCATGCTTAAACGGGTCGGAGCAATATGGGTCTGATTGTGGATCATCCGAACCTGATTTTGCGTATATAACAGGCGCTATTGAGAGTCTTAGTTATGCATCATCATCGATATATAAGAAATATTATAGAGAGTTTTACATAATAAGGCTACTTATATGCATGTACTACTCTTAATTTATATAGCTTTTTGTAATGCTGTTTTGCTTAATTCCTATGATAATAATAAAATTTCACTTTCATTAAGTCTCGATGCAGTTCCGTATGTTTTGATCATGGAAAGTTAGAGTATTTAATTCTGGTTAGCAATAAATGAAGAGGTTCATAACATTGTATATTGTGACACAAAACTTAAAACTTAATGTTATAAAAAACTTATTTGTATTATATTAACTTGCTAGCTAGGTTCAAGTTCAAAATAAGCATCCAACTATCGGGACCACGAATTAAAAAATCTTTCAAGAACATTCACAAATTAACACTGATCTAAATTGAAAAAATTAATTTTCATTTGGTGTGTTAGGGTTAAATGCCAGTGTGGTCAATCATAACACAACACATTAATGACTTGTTAATGGGTTGGATCATTTTCTATAACATTCTTGAGGTAGAAGTACCAGTGATTGAGTTTGAGGATGATGAAGGGGACGTATTCTGATGAGGATTATCGAAGTGTGCAAAGCTTTGATGACTCTGATGAGGAGGATCATGACCAAAGTTAATGATATTTAACCCCCAACACTAATATTTCACCAAATGGAAGTTAGTTTTTCACTTTATATGTTAATTTGTGGATATTCTTGAAAAAAAATATTATTATAGACTCGATGAAATTCAATTCTGGGTGCTTATTTTGAACTTGATCGAGCCTATTAACTATGTTGCCGATTGTACTTATTGTGGGACGTGCATGAGATGTATCTATGTAAGTGAGTCTTTCGTCTATGTGAGAGACGTGGTTAATAAAATAGTTAGTAAATTAGTAGAAAAAAAGTTGACAAGTAACATATATATGGAAAAGTGGTTTTGATTGGGCTTTGTTGAAGAGAAAGTGGTTTTGATTGGGCTTAGAGCAACGAACACAATGCATATGCACTAATAAAGTCTGTATGGGAATCAATTACTGTTGGCTCAACTCAAGTGAGCTGGGTTCTCTTCTGGGAACTATGTTATATGGGCTTGTGGTCCTCGGGCCATCTTCGTAGCAGGGTCCACCATTTATTACAGGCCCCTATACCCATTTTCTCATCATTTTCGAAATTAAAAAAGAAAGAGGAAAAGACAAAAGAGTAATGAACCAAACGAAAAATACGGCATTAATTCTCACTAATCACTATCCTATTATTAGACGTTGGAAGGACAAATATGTCAATTTTGGAGTAATTCCAAAGATTGCAATTATAAAGTATTTCCTGGTTCTTTGGGACATTGTAGTGGACCTAGATGTTTAGGTCGTCGAGAAGAAATTTTTTATACAAACACGAAACATGTATAGCATATAGAGGGTCTTTTTCAGTGCGAAAACACTGTGGAATCTTGTAGCGTGGTGCTTTTTTTGCACCCAGCCCGCACCTCCTCTTTGCACCGAAAAATTATCCTAGTATATAATTAAGTTCTTAAGTTTTAAATTTTGTGAATTCATCTTTGCACTAAATGGACTAATGTTTAACAAAATTATTCATTTTGATGAGATATTTTAGAGTAATAAACTTTAACATATAAAATTTAAAATTTTATGATTTACAATGGTAATGATCGCTATAAATATGGGAGAGTTGCTATAGTGTATTCGTCATAGACGTCCACGTGAGATGCAAATAGATTAAATGACTCACAAAATTATACCTTAAGATAGAAAATGTTAAATCCATCAATCTAAACGTGAAGAATGTGACAATTGGGTTCATGTGTAGAGTATATCAAATTGAGACATAAGTATTTAATTAATTAATAAACTCTAAAATAGTTCAAACTCTTATAAAATAGTTCTCAAATTTTGATTTCTCTTAATATAATTAATTTGGGTTCATGTGTAGAGTATATCAAATTGAGACATAAGTATTTAATTAATTAATAATAAATAAAATAGTTCAAACTCTTATAAGATACTAGTAAAGTAAGTTCTCAAATTTTGATTTCTCTTAATATAATTAACATACACACATGCATAATATAATTATTAATTAAAACAAATAACAATAATTATCTTAAAATTTTACCCTTTAAGATGAGTTTATATGAGCATAATTAGTAGTGAAAAACTTAAAATGCATATAAAATAGCATACAATATCAAAATTTCCTCAAAACCGGTGATATGTTGCGCTGAAATTGCAAGTCCCAACGCAATGCAGGATACCGGAGTGGGACCCACTGCCGCACACAATAAATGGCTTTACAGTTTCTCCCTCGAATATTAAAACCCCGCCATCACCCAACGGTCATTCCGAGTTTGCTGCAAAGTTATACAGTATAACTTGTACAGTTAAAATAAAAAAGAAAAAAGAAAAACGTTTTCACAAATCACAACAACATTATCATTTTTCAAGAAACTAGCGAATGATTTTTTTCAACATTGTTTTTTAATAAATGTTTTTCTATGATTTCAGTGAAATCAATGAAATTTCCTGTACTGCATTAGAAGACAAACCTGCACAGGCCACACTAACGTATGCACCTTAATGTGTACCTCTGGTCTACTGTACCTCTGGTCTGCTTACGGTTCCAGGCTCCAGCTCACTTGATAGAGAGAGAGAGAGAGTTAATATTAGCTCACTGGCTCGTGACTCGTGTTTTTCTCTTGCAGTACTTTCTCATTTTCCTCAGCTTTCTCGGCCACCAAACACAGGGTAATAGCTCAGGGACGCTAAAAATCTGATTTTTCTGATTTTACTGGTTTAGAAACTTCATGGCTCTGGGTTACAGTACTCAAAGAATGCAGCTTTCTCTCTGAAATTTAGGGAATTTTTTGAGAGCCCTTTGATGTTTATGCTTGTTTAGGGAAAAAGGGGTTCATTTCCTGCTATTATTGAAGCTCTTGTTTCACAAAAATGTTCGGGTTTTCTCGTAGACGCATGAAGCTTGGACGGTGAGTTTTTGTTATTGTTCTTGTTTTTGCTGAACTTTTTCTACTTTGAGTTATTTACTAGAGCAATTAGTGTGTGCGTGCGTGTGTTTCCATTCAACAGTAAGCAAAATGTGTAACTTTTGTACCTTGAGTACTGTATTTTTGGTAAATTATGTTGAAAGAAACAGATTGTGAAAAAGAGTAATAATCACTGTGTTGGCTCAGATTGAAAGTCCAGCTCTCAGACTCTACTCAGGGAACTAGAAGCCCCATAAGACACCCAAAACGAAATAACAGCTCCAATGTAAGGCTTTCAGCTTGTTTTGTTGTTTTTTCTTATGGGTTTGGGTTCAATCAGTCCATGCACTAAGCTCGTTTAAGTTTTCCAGGGTGAATGTGATGTACCAGCAAGTAGTAATTCCGATGAGCTCGATTGCCAGTGTTCATCTGCTGCGCCTGAGATTAGTAGTTCCACGATGGGGAGCTCAGAGAATTGGATGGTGTTGTCAATTTCTGGGGACAAGCCTACGCCCCGCTTCAATGTAAATTGATATTGATATGTCTTCTTTAGATTGCTTCATATGGTACATTATTTTGGTTGATGCATGTATGCGGTTGTTGCTGAAAGCTTTATTCTTGTTTTCCGAATAGCATGCGGCAGCTGTAATTGGGAACAAGATGATAGTGGTCGGTGGTGAATCTGGGGATGAATTGCTAGATGATGTACAGGTAGGATAATGTTTCTTTCTCCGTTAAATGTGTATGTTACAAGTGGGTATATGGAAAAAATTTAGTTTAAATTTGGAGTAGTCATCTTTAGCATTAATTAGATAACTAATTTAATGAGGGCTCATGTAGCAAACCATAATGTTGATATACAATGATAGCTGCTCTTTCCATTGTCAGGTGCTTAATTTTGACAGTTTTACCTGGACCACAGCTTCATCAAAGCTTTACTTGTCACCAAGCAGTCTCCCATTAAAGATCCCTGCATGCAAGGGTCACAGACTGGTACAATCATATATTTATATAAAATCTTATATCATGTTTGTTTTTCATTTCCTCTATTACTATGTCGCACGTACAGCATAATTTTTTCCTATGTTATTTGAAATTGGGCATATTGCCTGGTGAAACACATTGGATATCAAAAGCCACATGGATGATAAATTTAGGTAGCTAGTTTTCTAGAAAGCTATGAACTTAAACTTTGAAAGCATACAATGGAATGGTTGGTTTTTTTCTGCAGACTTGGACTATAAAAAGCTTACTATATCATAAAATGGAATCAATGATCACGTCTAGATAAATCAGATTGGTTGATTTTTTGAAGGTTTTGTCCATTCTTTCTCTTGTATAGGTTTCTTGGGGCAAAAAGGCGCTCCTGATTGGAGGCAAAACTGAACCTGGAAGTGACAAAATCTCAGGTTAAAATTTATGTCTTTGAAGCTAGTGGAATCATCACTTTTTTCTTGTGTATGTATGAAATTTTTCCAACTCTTCTTTCATTTCTGCAGTTTGGGCATTTGACACAGAGACAGAATGCTGGTCTCACATGGAAGCAAAGGGCGATACACCGGTACTTTATTCCTTTTAACAAGTTAACTATACAAAAACTTGTAAGCAACGTAGTTTTATCAGTAAGTTCATTGAAATGGGGGAAAAGGGCTTAGAAATTGTGGAAAAATGCTGGCATGGATGGCCCATAAATTCTGATAATTAAAATTAGTGAAGGTTGGGTTTTGGTGCATGTCTTGTAGGGATGAAAACCAATGTAAGCCTTGTGCTTTAGGTTTTCTTTCTGGTAAAAATGGGGATGAAGTTTACCTTTGGCTTATCTTCAGGAGAAGGGTTTTTTCCCTTTCTTTTTTTTTTTTTGAAGGATACTACATTTTTTTCCCATAAATCTTTGTAACTATCCATATAATTGTTGCCAAACACAATTTTACATCATAAGGGTATTTTAGTCTTTTTACCTTTTCTGTAGAGACGTCATTCCAAAGGTGGTGTATACTGTATATGTTATTGAAAGTGTAAGGTTTAAGCCACAAACAAGTTAAACCTCAAGGAGTGATTGTGTAATTTAATTTGTTTTTGACTTGATATTAATTCAACTTACATCTGGTGTAAAGTAAGTAATTGTATTTGCCTTTGTGTCTTTTTGTGGATTGCCATTTGGAAAATACAGTAATGAACAAATACTATTCCTTGCAGTGTGCTTGTCAGTGATCATTATTATTAAATATCAAAGGCTGGCCAATCTATAAACTTGCAAAGTTCTTAAGAGAAACTCAAGTGAATAGCACTAAATGGTATCAATGGCTGTAACAATATACACATTTCCAGAATAATGTACCCCTTTACTGATATATCTGTAGCTTGCTGTCTTGTTTCAGAACCGTAGGTTAGTCACCTAATGATAATTTAGTGGAGCTTCATTATATAATGCTAAGCAACCCACATTTTTATGCATAGCAGGTTGCTCGCACTGGCCACACTGTAGTCAGGGCGAGCTCTGTGTTAATCCTATTTGGGGGTGAAGATGCTAAAAGAAGGAAACTGAATGATCTACACATGTTTGATCTTAAGTCGATGACATGGCTACCGCTTCATTGCACGTAAGTGGATATTAGTAAACTGTGTGACATTTATTGATATTGCTCTATGATGAAATCCACATATAACAATTGTTACCTTGCTCATGGTTGCTTCTGGACCTTTCTCCTTTCTATGGCAATAACAATGTTGACCCTTCTTTTCTTTTTATGACATCCCTCTTTGCAGGAAGTTGTAGCTAAGGTTCCTTGTAATTTCATTTTATTTTGATATGCATGCAGAGGAACAGGGCCATCTCCAAGGTCCAACCATGTGGCTGCTCTTTATGATGATAAAACTCTTTTTATATTTGGAGGCGCATCAAAATCCAGGACTTTGAATGATTTGTATTCACTTGACTTTGAAACTGTGTGTGAATTCTCTCTCATTCTTATATATAATACTGTATTATGTGGCCAAACATTTTTATCTTTTTATAGATGAGAATCTTTATCTGTGGCACGCTGATCGGCTTTTTCCTCAGATGGTATGGTCAAGAATAAAGAAACGAGGTTTCCATCCATCACCTAGAGCTGGTTGCTGTGGGGTCCTATGTGGAACCAAATGGTATATTGTTGGGGGTGGAAGCAGGAAAAAACGTATGCTTCATATTTGAAGGACATGCTTGAAACTTTTGACCTGTTTCTCTAATTTTGCAGCTTTAAAGTATAATGTGCACGTTTTCTTAATTCCTTAAGCATTTTTTTCCCTAATTTTTCCAGGACATGCCGAGACTCTGATCTTTGATATCTTGAAACTTGAGTGGTCACTGGCCATTGCATCGCCTCCTTCTTCAATCACCACCAATAAGGTGTGCAACATTGATTTTTACCTTTGCCATAATTTTCATAGGTCTTTTAATGCTAGCCTCTTGCTGTTCCCAATGTAAGACCTAAGGCAGTTCCTTGTGAGTCCCTATGATTGCATGAACGTTATTCTTTGGCCGTTACTCTAAGCATTGTTCTTATGTTGTATTTTTAGGGTTTCAGTGTAGAGCTTGTGCAGCACAAAGAAAAGGATTTTCTTGTTTCTTTTGGGGGATGCAGAAAGGAGCCATCAAATCAGGTTAACAAGAAGTCAAAATTTTATTTTAGTTCATTATTTTTTATCATTAATTTACCTGATTTAATTCAAATTTTTTGTTACAGGTTGAAGTACTGACCATGGAAAAGAATGAACCATCCACAAGTCGTCGATCTTTTCCAAGCAAAGGCCCTGGAACTTTGCAGCCTGAAAAACGCTCATCATCCACCGGCTTGGCTGGTCAACTGAGTAATGGTTCTTCCCAGCACTCAGTTAATTCAGCTGTTAGACAAAATCTTGCATCTGCGATTGAACAACATGGTTCTGGAAGAAGATCTTTGTCAGAGTCTTTGCTCGTTGATCCAAATCCTGTTTCTGGCAACGTTTCACTTAGGAAACAATTCCATAATGACGAAGAATATAACCCAGCTGTCAAGGTGGCAAAGAGTTCAGAAGATGAAAGTTCTTTCTCGCAGGTAAACTGTAGAAGTTTTCTTAATCAACCATTACCACCTGACTTGTGTTATCATCTTTATCCAAAATTGAAAATGAAATTCTGAAATGAAACTTATAAGCTTTGAAGAAATTAACTTTCTAGTTCAGTTTTGCTCTGTGTTCCTCAGATTGTTCATAACTGTTGGGAGCTGCCTTGGAAATCTGTTTAAAGAACTTAACCTATTCTGATGATATAATGATTTAATATGCTTTGAAGAAATTAACTTTCTAGTTCAGTTTTGCACTGTGTTCCTCAGATTGTTCATAACTGTTGGGAGCTGCCTTGGAAATCTGTTTCTGTGTGCCTAGTCTTCTTTATTATTAACTTAACCTATTCTGATGATATAATGATTTAATATTATGTTAATTTCAGCCAACAGAAAAGAAAATAAGTCAATCTGATTCAGGAGTCCAGACTAATATGCTTGGAGGTAGACTCTATGTAGAGGAGATGCTCTCTGCATATGAGTTCGAAAATTCAAATCTCCACAACCATGGAATTGGGAACCTTCCAGCTGATAGCAATGATGCAATGTTCCCAGAACACAACAGTAAACCAGGAGCACTATCAGCTCCTTCAAGTATGTACCAATATTATGACTCAAAGATGGCTGCACTAATAAGAAAGAATGGAATTTTAGAAGGACAGTTGGCAGCTGCATCAGCCAGCCGAGAAGCTGCAGAGAAAAATTTATCCTCTGCTCTCAGGAGCAGACAGGAGATGGAGAAAAAAGTGGCAGACACCATGAAGGAGATGGAGTTGCTGAAGGAGAAGCTAGCCGGTGTAGAGCTAGCACAAGAAGAGGCTAACAACCTCTCAAGCATTGTTCATTCTGATAATGTGAGGCTCGAACACGATGTGGCTTTCCTCAAGGCAGTTTTGGATGATACACAGAAGGTAATGTGAACACTACAGTTAGATGTGGATATCTTGTAGCCAAGTTATTATTTATTACATAACCGATTTATGTCTGATAAACCAATTATGGGGATGAAATATTTAATGTAGGAGCTGCATTCAACTAGAGGAGTCCTTGCAGGAGAACGATCAAGGGCATTCCAACTGCAGGTCTGGCTTTGCAAGAAATGAAATTTGTGCTGTGATAGTTGCTTTACATTAAAACTCCTATAGCTTCTTTTAAGCCACCGTCCCCATCCATCCTCTTCATGTTTCCATGCAGGTTGAAGTTTTTCATCTCAAACAAAGGTTGCAATCTATGGAGAACCGAGCACCTACACCAAGGAAACCTTTCTAGTCTGGAGAAAATAGAGAATCAAAACCTTTCTAGTCTGGAGAAAATAGAGAATCAACTTATATATATATGCAAATGCACACCTTCAGAGTGTGGTCTGAAGAATCCCATTTATTCTACCACGTACATATGTGAATCTTTCGAGTTTTGTCATCTTAACATGTACGTTGACATGCAACATTTTGTAAGCCTTTTCCACGCTTACATGTTGAAAATGTTGATTCTGATGTCTAATGACTACTTATCTGACTAAGAAATGGATTATAGGATCTGACTAATTGGAAAATGAGATTGAGGATGCTGACTAATTAGAAAATGAGATTGAGGACGCTGATGGAGACCAAGAAGAAGATGACCCAACTTGCCTCATCACCTCATATTGTACAATGTATAATGTTTGAATTGGATCCGGTTGCTTTTCTATAACTAGTTTTTATATATTTATCTGACTAATTAGATGTTTCCATCTTCTTGATAATGTTGACAAAAAATAAATGCTCCCACAAAACCCTTCTTTTTCAATAATTGAGCAGCTGAGAAGATATGCAAAAAGAAGTTGTGAAAGACTCCACTTTATACAAGTTGTAGCATGAGATCACAGAGAAAAATACACAACATGATACAAATAATGTTGTAACAAAAATTGACAAGGAAATGGAAATGACATAGGGTTGACACCATGAGAATTGCCTGCCATGAAGATTGAAACCATGCAGCCACTAGTCCATACCCTTTCCTGCTCCCTATCTATGCTGTATCACCTCCGGCCATTCATTCCATATTTATATAAAATGTTTCAATTACATGCCGTGACACAAATATATTGGAAAAGAGTTTCATTTCTAGGGATGTCGGCTTGCTTGCACAATGACAATACCTCGTCTACCTGTGTGATCATGGCACTCTTTGCAACAACAGTCGCTTCACAAAAGGCTTTACAAATATCCTTGTTTCGCTTAACTCATAAAAGCTCAGTCTCTTCTTGGTCTCCATCAGCATCCTCAATCTCATTTTCTTCGTCTTCATCAGGTGCATCTGGATCCACCCCCTACAGAAAGTACAACTTTTAAATTAAAAAAATGAATCTTGCTGAATTACCTACGTTTTAGTAAGTAATTGCCTCACCATTATTACTATATTACAGAATTATTAAATCATTACATCAGAATAGACCATGGTTGCATATGTGTGGATTTAAAATGACGTATTTAGATTTAACTATACAATTTAAACTGTTTGCATCAAATGTTAAAAGACATAAAAAGAGAGTTTTGATACTTTTTGTTATAGATTACAAAAAAAANGAGTTTTGATACTTTTTGTTATAGATTAAAAAAAAAAAAAAAAACTCTATGATTAAGTGAATTAGAGAAAAATTCAAAATGAAACTTTTTTCTTGAATATTTGAAATTCATTATAGTTCAAATAGTCAAATTTACATGTAAAAAAAATTAGTACTTCTAAAGTTCCATTAAACAATTTACATATAAGAATTTAAGTTCAAATACTTCATTTTTAATCAACATATTTAAATGTAACCTAAAATTACTCTGAAGCAAAGTGCATACCACTTGCGGTAGAGGAAGCACTATAAATTATTAAAGTTTCCTGAGAAGTATAAATAGGAAGACAAACCTTCATTTGTTTCTCTAAGCGCTCTAAACCTTTTTTCGCAGCTTCATTCTGTGGGTTTATCCTGCAATGCATGTCAGAAAATAAAACTGTGAGCATTTTCAGCCATTTTATGATCATGCCAAGACAGCATATATAAACAACATTCAGGGTGTTAATTAGAACACCTCAAGAGATTCAATGACCTTATTTTAATTTAGGTAGTAGCATTGGTTTGTATGATGCCTTGAAAAAAAAATGGCATATGAAGACAAATCAAAAGTGTGTTAATCTCAAGAAAACTAAATTATGACCCTATGCCTTCAATAGTTGGCTTTTAACCTTTTGAATGACATCAATCTTTATGGCGTCTACTTCAAAATGCTATTTATGAGGACTCTAAATTTCCACAGCATACACAAACCCTAGTGAAAGCTCAGTCAGAATGCAGCTTTGCCCTGAGAGTGATTATGGATATATAACATAATGTCTAACCTCAATGCAGCTTGATAATGTGATAATGCTTCTTGCAGCATATTTGTTGCAGCAAATACTTGAGCGAGTTTGACATGCAAAGAGTCATCAGCCCAGTCCTTGAGATATCGCTCTAGCAGAGACACAGCATCCCCATTGCGGCCTTCAATAACATGAAGCTCAGCGAGAGCTAATGCAGCTCCAAGGTAACCAGGTTCCAGCCTAAGGGCTGACTCATAGAACTTTTTTGCCTGTTTCAAGATTAGGTTGAATAAATAGGAGGCAAACTTGACTTCTTAGTGAATGCTGAAATGCCCTGTTACTGGTTTACCTTCTCCCTACCACCAGAGTTACTCGCATGCACATCCCCTACTAATTTTAGAGCCTTCGCAGATTGAGGCATGGCCTTCATAGCCTCCCTGGAAGCATATAAAGCCTCTTTTATTTTAGAGAGAGCTAAATAAGAATGAACCAAACCTGAAATCATAATTGAGACCCAGATCATTAACCTTTTAACTAGATACTTCTTTCTTTACAAAATGGATGCACAAATGTGAATACGTCAATGGTAGACATGTCATGCAAGTGAGCATTTTTACCCCAGATCATTAAGCTTTTAACTTGATATTTCTTTCTTTACAAAATGGTTGCACAAATGTGAATAAGTCAATGGTAGACATGTCATGCAAGTGAGTATTTGCGCCTTACAATCCCACCTTGATATGAACGAATATCAGGTCTTAACTCTTGAGCTGCCCTGAAGGCAATTACAGCTGCTTCTGCTCGCTTCATTGATAACAACAGGTTGCCCTAAAAGCTTGAAAGGAATTTTTATCATTGAGAACAGAGTAAGAAGAAAGATACTGAGATATTCATAAGCATAGAAGCTCCAGCCTATCAAATATAAGAGCATATAAATACCTTCATTATAAAACCTGGTATGTGCCTCTCATCGATTCGTATGCTCTGATTGAAAATAAATTGGGAACTTATGAGATATTTAATAATAAAAAGAAAAGGATCCAGCAAGCTTACTCTAGTTTGACGAACAGACCTTCTCAGCATAGGACAAAGCTCCTCTCTCATCTTTCTTTTCCCAAAGCACAGATAAGGCCACAAAAACTTCTGGCCTTGTAGAATCAGTAATCAGCAAATCATGCACTAATTTGTTTAGCTTTGAAAAATCAGACTTTAACTTTAGAAGCATTGCATACTCATCCATATAAGTTACAACATATGGATCAATTGATCGAGCCTGTAAAGAAATCAACTTGAAAGTGTGAGAATGTATTTGCATGCCATGCATTTGTTTAGGGGTGAATGTGCATACGTGTGTGAGCATGCACGTGTATGTGTGTATGTGTGTGTGTGTGTGTGTGTGTGTGTGTGTGTGTGTGTGTGTGTGTGTGAGAGAGAGAGAGAGAGAGAGAGAGAGAGAGAGAGAGGACTATGATCAGTTGCATTACCATAATAACTAGAAATTTTAATTACCTTGTCAAAATTCATTATAGCCTCATCGTTTTTCCCAACAATAGCTTCAACCTTCACATACAGGTTTACATATACAAAAGCAGAAGTCAAAAATGCTTTCATTCTTTTCTTGCTAGAAACAACATAGTAAATATAACATTTAAGACAATCAAATTGTACATACAATCAGTTCTAACCTTTGCAACTTCAAGTAACAAGTGCAAATTATTAGGGAAACGTTGTAAGAGGTCGGTAAAGAGTTCCAGACCACCTGCAACACCAAAAATGAATATTATAAACCGTAAGCATGTACGCATCAATCATCCATCATTACTCAAACAGATAATGCAAGTAGAAGTTCCACTAATAACATCATGAAACTACATCTAGGATTGGGAAAGATTATGAAATAAAATCAAATGAAAACTGCTATAAATAGCAGTTTCTAAATTGTCTACTTCCATCTAGAACATTATCCAACAGTTATATCTTGCTTCCTCTTCGCCTGAAGAAAATATGGTAACCGAAGAAAATTTTTACACAATCACTGGGTTGTTGGCAGAATAACATGAAAAACCATCTAGAGAAAAAGATTAGCCATAGAAATTTTACAAGATGAAGTGTCACTGCATATAGTTCACACATTAAATCAGTAAATAACTAAGACCTCCGATGCATGCAGTGTTGACTATGAAGCATGCCTTATCATGATCCTCAAGTTTCCACAAAACACGCACACGAATAAACCCTCTAAGAAGAAAATGTTCCTTTTACCTTTGTAATCATTCGAAGCAATGCAACAATGGGCCTCCACATAGCGCTGCACAGAGAAAAACAATGTAACAAATTTGTTGAGGTAACTGGGGTTTTCCAATTCCTGCCTTCTTTCCATTATTTATATTATATATAATAAATTAGAAGAATAATTATGGACAAGCTAAACTGGAACTGTATCTTTTTCTCATGCACGATAAACCAATGACATAGGCCGACCAACCAACAAAAAGTTGTCATCAGAGGTTATATGATGACTATAAAACAAAATTCACCTTGCAATATCCATCTATCCAAACAAACTTAATACAGGAACAACGGGGCTGTTCAAGTGGATATGAAGCCATCTAACCATGCATAGTAAAAAGAGGAAGAACTGTCCAACATGATAATTAATAATAAATGGCATCTATTTCCTCATTTGTTACTTACTTGCAGCCAACGACTCGATTATCCATCTATCCAAACAAACTTAATACAGGAACAATGGAGCTGTTCAAGTGGATATGAAGCCATCTAAACACGCATAGCATAAAAGAGGAAGAACTGTCCAACATGATAATTAATAATAAATGGCATCTACTTCCTCATTTGTTACTTACTTGCAGCCAACGACTCGATTCAAAATGATCAAATGGAGCCCTCCCGCTTCTATTTGGAGTCTGAAATTGAGAGTCAAGAAACAGAATTGAGAAAACTTTGAGAGGAACACCTAATAAAATTTTTTATTTTATTGAAGTACAGACTAAAATTTCTAAAGATTTAAATGTTATACAAGCTAGAGAAAGCCTTTAGATGGCTAATGCGATTGCATCCCTAATTAATTAATGTTCAGTATGCTTCATTTAATATAAACTTGATACGTTATAAAAGTCAAGTCATCTTTTGCAATCAAATTTGGGTGCCAACAAATTACTAACGGACTACCTATGAGCTGTGGAGTACAGTATTTAACTTATCCAAGTAACAATTAAAGGAGCACTATACACATAGTCAGAGAACAATGGCCTGATGAGTTTATATGTCGCATACAGACCCTGCAATTCTTTTCTGCATAAAGCAGAAGTCAAATACAGTTTCATTGTGACAAACTTAACAGGGCATCCACAACAAGATTGAAAAAAAAAAAACTTAACATGACTCTAGATGTGCTAACAATATTTGGCCAGCCAAATTTAAATGGTTTCAGGCTTCACAAACAAACCTGAGGAATCAATGAAATAATGTCCTTGGCAGCAACTCCTAATTCTGCTAAAGCTATGATAGCCTCAATTACATAAGGGCATTGTCTGTCAAAAGGCACCAAAGATGAAGCAGCATTAATATAAAAAGATGATACAATAAAAGAGAAAATCTCAAGATATCTACATTTATGAAATACAAATACAATTTGAGTGACAAACCTTAGACACTCTTTGAAACAAGAAACTGCAGAACGATTCTGTCTAGAATACCGATAAAGCTTTCCCATCAACAGATTCATCTGCAAGTTTCTCACTTTGCTTGGAATATTGTCCATCTGCAAAGTTTTAAAAGTGCAACAGACCGAGAGGAAAAAAAAAAGTGTCATGAGTGCCACATGAAATACATAATATATATATAGGAGAAATAAATAGAAAAAAAAAATAAGAGAAAAAAGGAAGCAATCCCTGAGTAAAACCAACAAATTTTACAATAGAAGTTTCTAAACTTCTTCATATTCAGCCCCAAATACTTTACACAATTTAATTTATGATTTTTGGTGCCTCTCAACATGAGTGTATGACTGTACGTGTGTGTACCTCAGCGAGGGCTGCTCCATTCTCACTAAGTGCACAATGACAAGACGCAATTTTGAACTTCACCTGTCGTGTATAAGAGAAGGGAGCTTTGTATAAGTAACAAAAAAGCAGAAAAGAAATTCTATCATGACCTGAGTAAGCTGAAGACGGAAAAAATAACTATATGAGGAATGAAATCAGCCTACCTCATTCTCATTAATTCCTGAAACGTTAAACAAATTTGGAGAAGACGACCTGTTTGATGACAACGAACTTCTAGAAGATGTTGGATTTGTTTTGGAAATAATCTTGCAATATTGCAATGCTTGCTTGTACGTATGCTGCCAGTAAACAAGAAAACTTTATATAAACTTCCTTTCTGTATAGAAACCTGAAGTAAATAAATAGATAAATAAATCCACCTGAAGTTTGAAAGTTGAAGCCCTTCAAAACTTATGACATAAAAGCATAATTATTTATAAAAAGAACTCCCACACTGTTTAGATACGTCCTTAATATGAGTACTAAGTTAAGGGCCATTTTTGTTCTATGTAAAGGGTCATTTGCTTTGTGCAAGGTCACTAATTTGTGCATTATCAATTTATAATACGAAATTAGTGAAAATGGGTATTCATTTATGGTGTTTGTGTGCGTTTTTCTTACAATTGCTCTGCGATACTCCCTCTCGCGGAACAATGAATCGCCAAGAAGAACCTGCACCAAAAAAAAATTTAAATAGAGCGAGAGAGAGAGAGAGAGAGAAGGAAATGGAGGTGAAGATTCTGACCAAGCTTTCAGCTTTAAGGTGTGGAGTCATCTCGGCATTAGCAGCTGGTGACGAAACGAGAAAACAACTCTATCCAAACACACACAAAATTTCAAAATTTCAATTAGCACGAGTATCAACAGCTGAAAAGAAAATTTGGAAAAGGAGTGGAAACATTACGAGCATTTGAGCTGAGTTGTACAGGCCATGCTCCATGAGAGCTGCGATTTGATCCTTGGGGACGTCCATGGTTGCCAGCTCCGTTGGTGCAAAGCTTTGCTTTTGTCACTGAAATTTTTTGAACCGATTGGCGTCAGTCTGTCACTCTCTGGAAGTGAAACCCAAACCACTCACTGTCAGTTTGCTGCACAACTATGGGCGTGAATTTGGTTTCCAAGGAGACTAGTAATTTACAATTTCTTCAAAATTTAAAATTAAGGGTTACATACATTGAGGCCCTTGAATTTTGTCTGGTTTTCTATTTTGGTCCTTACAATTTTGAAATTTTTCTATGGAGTTCTTAAATTTTGATTTATATGTAGGACAAAATATTTGTATCTTAAGCAATATATAATGACTCTATATATTGACAAGGAGGAAAAGATGAGTGGGACGGAAATAGATGGATTAGTAAGAAAGTATAGGATTTACAAGTGAGGAGTGAATAGCACACCTAAATGGATGAAATTATTCTTGTTTCGTCAAGTTTTCAACAAATGTTTTATTTTGTTTTTATTAAACATACAACTTAAAGTTTAATGACATATCAACCTAAGGGGTATTTTAGTCTGAAAAGCGGTCAAAGAGTCATAAAATTAAATAATTACTATATTCACATCTTATTTTTTCTCACTTCACACCCCCACTCTTTTTATTTTTAAAATTACAATTTTATCATGACATTAAAAGATCATAAAGGACACAAATTTCTTTTTTGTACAAAACCCCTAATAGCAAGTCATTCTCGACCCCAACCCTACCCCCAACCATTGTCCACCTCCATTATTATCGGTAGTTCAACCAACCGACTAACCCCGCTTTCTCTCTCTTTTCCCTCCTCTCTTCATCTCTTTCTAGCCTTCCTTTACAATAGAATATAGAGAAGGGAAGAAGAGGGAAGAGAGAGAGAGGGGGGGAAAAGGAAAAAGACATAGAAGAAAAAAGATCAAGATGGGTTAAGAGAGAGAGAGAGAGTGAGTGGAGGCCGGTCGGACTATTGGCAACAATTATGATGGGAGGTGGTTGAGGGCAAGGTCAGGGATAGAGTTGTTGGTTTTTTTTTTNGGACTATTGGCAACAATTATGATGGGAGGTGGTTGAGGGCAAGGTCAGGGATAGAGTTGTTGGTTTTTTTTTTTTTTTCTCAATGTAACAAAGGTATTTTTGGGGGTAAGTATTGAAAAATTATATAATTTAACAAGAAGAAGGGGTAGGAGGCAAGTAAAGGGTGTGTAGATAGCATCACTATAAAAGTAATTTTTGGGAATGAGGGATTATAAAAGAAATAGGGGAAAATGAGTTATTAAGTTAAATTTCCCGGAAAAATGGGTTATTATGTTAAATTCCCCTAAAAATGACTTTTGGAGAAAACGACACCAAGAATTGTGTCATTCTCCTCTGGAAATTGGGCCTAAGCTAACAGAACCGCCTCGAGCACCTCGGCCCAAATAGTGGTCCACAAATAGCTTCTTCGTCAGTCAGCCTGTGTGGCTCTCTCTTTCTCTTTCTCCTTATGGAATCGTCTTCAGAAGAACCGTCGGAGAGAAGCAGCAGCAGCCGGGAGAAGCTGGTCCGGAGGGTAATATGGCCGGCAATCCGAGGGCAAAATTGTCCAATTTGCTTGGCAGGCCTGGAAGCTCGCAGTCGCAGCGCCGCGGTGCTCATCGCCTGTAAGCACGCGTACTGCCTCGAGTGCATTCGCAAATGGAGCAGCTTGAGACGGAAATGCCCTCTCTGCAACGCCCACTTCGCTTCTTGGTTCTCCCACATCAGCCTCTCTTCTCGAAGCTTCCGCAAAGAGCATTTATCGCCTCTGAATGATAATTCTAGAAGCTTCAGCCTTCGAAACCAACATCCATTAAGGTCTGTTGCTTTCTGAATATTTAGTTTTTGGTCATTGGGTTTGTTGAAAATCTGATTTTAAGTTGTGATAAATAGTGATCGGCGGCGATCGAGGTCGTTGCCGTGGCGGCGATCGTTTGGACGGCCAGGATCTGTGACTGCTGATGTGATTGCCGAAAGAAAGCTTCAATGGCGTGCCAGGTAACTTTACGAAGTGAATTTTATTGCTTCAAATTTTGGCAATTGGGTTTTGTATTTACTTTTTTATTTGTTTTCTTTTGGAAGCAGTGTATATGATAGATGCTTGCAAGCTGTTCCTTCAGCTCCAAGAAATCGACGTCAAGTGGTTTGTGCCTGCCATTATTCACTATCTGTTTAAATTAATATCCCAAATGATTGATTATTAAAGAAATGGTGAATTGAATTGTATTTTGTCTCTGAAATTTCAGAGTGTCTCAGTAAATGATGCTCTAAAAGAGAGAATGATGCAAAGAATAGAACCGTGGATTCGAAGGGAGCTGCAGGCTCTTCTTGGAGACCAAGAGCCATCTATTATTGTTCATGTGGCTACCTCACTGTTTATTGCAAGCCTTGAAAACAAGGGTCATGTCCCTTCAGGACAGCTTGACGTCCGAAATGACTTCCTTGCACCGTTGCGCCCCTTTTTGCTGGACCGTACCGATGTGTTTTGGCATGAATTGAGGTAGTTTAATTTACCTTTAAGCTTTATCGTCTAAGGCATTTGTGTTTGGTGCTGCTCGAGCTTGAAAACTTGAGTCCTTGCTGTTCACTGTGTTTCAGTTGGCCTAACTGAGAAACATTTGTTTCATAATGTTATGTTGCTTTTGTTTATTTGTAAATAAAGAAAATTATTCAGTTGCATAAACATTTGTTAGGCTGCTTTTTTATAATTTACTTCAGCTTACTCTCTGTAGAGGTGAAGAAAGAAAGTAATCTCTTTATCATTTGTTGCTTTGCTTGTAAATGTTTTCTAACAGGAAACCATTTCCCTTCAGATGTTTTGCAGAGAGTTCATTTAACATGGAAACCTATGATGCGGTGGTTCAGTATAAAAGGCTGCGTTGAATGTTTGAGAAAAATTTCAGACTAATTTCTGAACTTGCCTATTCTTGGGAAGAACTGTGAGATTTTGTATGGTGGTCTCCTCAACAAGAAAGTCAGAGCTGCTTGCTAAGGCATGGGGTTAGCTGGGTCATTGAAGAAGGTAATGAGCAAAGCTTTATGACTTATGAGGGCTTTAATGTTTAACCACAACAAAATTCGAAGTTGCATTCATGACAAAGACTAAATGGAAGGATTCGAGAAGCAGGGCCTGATTTTCTAATGAAATGACAATCTCATGTTAGCAGGAGTTGCTTGGTGGACCATTATTGGCATATTGGGTTCTCATTTATGAGATGCTGCCTCTGTTCAGTCGACTGAACTTAATTCCAGTCCGAGATTTCTATATACAGGGCAAGCTCAGAAAGGACTAGCTAGAGAATTGACATGTTTTGAATGTGAGATATCGGACATGTAACTTTGAAGTCTGAAGAATGGTAGAAATAGAAGCCCCTAGTCTGCACCTGTGGAAGATCTTTGTCATTGTTATTTCCCATTTTTCTTCCAATATTGCAATATTCCATTCTCTACATGTACAAAAGATACAAATACCCAAAGTTAATGGAATCACTGTCATTTGACAATCAAGGCTTACACGATGCAGGCTAGCCATTTTGTCAATTGCAACAGTTCAAATTGTTGGAGAGTGAGAAGTTTATATGTTAATTGGAATTAGTCTAATTAGTCAAAAACAAAAGTTTTTCTTATACACTTGAATTCAAACCTTTCCTGTAAAGTTAATAACCACAACTCTCTTTTTAAATGCCTCAAATTCTATTTATAAAGATGGACTGGCTTTAAAAATAAATAAATAAATAAGCCTAGTCAAAGTGGGAACCCTGCACTGCATGGTAGTCAAAATGGAAATATCCCTCTAAAGCATGCCCCCATGGTAGCATCCCCTGGAGATTATCTCCCTGCAAGCAGTGTTTCTTTCCCCTTTATTTGACGTCTCGCGTGGCAAGCAGGTGTGTCTTTAAAGAGTCGGTTTGATCTCACAAACATCTGCTTGCTTTCTTGTGTGTGTGGGAGACAGAGAGAGACAGAGACAAAGACAGAGATAGCTACACAAGGATTTCCCTTTAAGGCATTTTTATCATTAATTAAGTATATTGTTATTTTACACGTCACAAAAACATACACAATTCTACAAGGATAACTACAATTCAAAGCAATACATCTCGTTAAAACAAAATAAAATAAAAAACAAAACAAAACCAAAAGGAACTCACTAAATTTGTTAGCAAGGGGAAAAATATCCAAATCATTTGTGCATTTACGATTCTTCTTCGGGTTCCTCCTCTTCTTGGAGAAGATTTTCTCTATTGTCATGGGCCCAAAAACCACGCACATCTATGAGCATGCTGGCTACAGTGCCTCCCTGTTTGCAAGCTAGTAAATCAGCCAAAGTTATCCTTAGTGGATCAGCAGGCTTAACCATGTCCCAGATTTCATCCCTTACATCCTCAATACACAATTCATAGTTTCCACCCTCAATCCATTTCTGGTGTACATCCCTGTTTCACAAGTCCAAGAAATGAGATATTTCAGCTGACACAACATTCTAAGGGATAAGTGCTAAAACATATATCTGTAATTTCATACTATTCAATGCCACTAATGATGTCATATATTGATGAGCACATTAATGGGATTTATGTCTCTGACAATCTGAGACTTGCAGATATTTGCTCAAGTACTGCAAGCAGGAAAATACTACAGAGGTTTAGTGTAGGAAGATTGTATCGGGAAACATCCCAGCTTTTGGATGCTCCCCTTCTTTTACTTCCATTTATCTCTCTGCTTGGTTGCTCAGTGAGAAGTATGCTCAGATTTTGCACCAGCAGCCAAGCAAAGCACAGAATAAATTTTGAGTACCTCAAAATAAATTGTTTTTTTTTCTCTTTTAGGCTTCTGATAAGTGCCCCCACAGACAAGTTAAAAGCAGACAATGTTCACCTGAATAGGGCATGTGTATCAGCTGTTGTAAGGTAACCCCTTCCTTGAAGATCAAGACACCGAAATAAATATGTCAACCCTTCTGGAGTGTCTTTGTTTTCTAAGGCGAGGACAAAGTCCAGAAAACTTTCAATGTCCATCTCCCTAGAATTTCCTCCACCAATTTTTCCACCGCGAACATGCTCATCAAACACTGTCAAGGGCATATCAAATGAAAAGCATGAATAGAAGTAAAAACAATGCATTTTAACATATTAGACTGCAGTTGATCTATATATTAAATTATATTACCAGGAAAGAAACGAGCTGAAGAAAAGCCTATGAGATATTGCATAGTGTGTGGAAATCCTCAGAAATGAAATTTCAGATTGATTTCTTAGCATTTTCAAGTAAATGAACATGTACATAGTACAAATCATGGATTCTTTTTATTATTATTTATGCATACCTCTTTCAATGAAAATTTCAGTCAATGTCCCATCTGCATATTCTTGAAGTTCCTGCTTGCTCAATGTTCCATTCATATCTTTATCAAGGGCAAGAAACATGTCTACAGAAGAATGAGGGTGCAATTAATCATATGAATTACAATAGTTTTAAGTTTTCAAGACTTTCGCAACTGCAAATTTCATGATGCATATATTGATGAAGATATCTAGAACACCAAACAACTTGAGAACTCAAAAATTTCAAGACTAAAAGAGAAATCAAGACAATGTCACGACTGCACCCAGCCTTCAAAATAATTTGAGTAGCATGGTTAGGATAAGCTCTACAGCCCAGACCTAGACTAGGTAGGTTTAAGGGACCATGTAGTGATATTGAACAATTAGTGCACCTCTTTGGCAAGCTAAGTTGGGAAGAGTGTTGATCTTGGACCAAAACACTATTAGTTGAGTCTTCGAGGTCAACTTTCAAGTCGCCTCCACGCTAGTCAATCAACTTGCATGATTGTGCATCTGGAAAAAAACCTTTCAAAAATACAAAGGCCCAGGTGACTGGTACTTTTTTGGTTGACCAATATCTTGAGAATCCACCATCAACTTATGACAGGCAAAAGCCAAAGTTTACAAATACAAAAATGCAAACCCATACTTCCCCCTACCCTTGGAACTCAAAAAACAGGACTTGTCTAACAAACAGAAAAACTCTCCTCAATTTCCTATCCACGCTCCCAAGCCAATATCAGGAGACAAATATCTCACTCTAGAAAGGAATGCTGATACTACACTTGAGTGGAAACACAAATAATCACATACAAAAGAAATCTATTAGGCAACATCAAAAGAGAGATGAAAGTGGAACCAGGAGACCTGAAATGGAAGTTTAGGTGCAAAGAGTACCCACCACATATACGCTGGGCAGATGTCAAAGAGAACCAGTTTTCAGCTTGCTCAGTGTCAGTTACTTCTTCCTCACTTTCCTATAACCAAATAAGATTTCAGAACATATTAGTTAGCAGAAGATAATAATTTATTGGATGCTTCAAAGAGATAATAAATTACTTTGCAGAAATATAAACCTAATGAAGATGGTGCAATTTATAACAACCTACCTGGTGCAGTTCCATTAGTTCCTGGAGACAATTACTTAATAACACCTTCTTTATACAAGCTTTTCCTGTATGCAAAACAAAATGGAAACTGTTCTTAAGAACTAAAGAAAGAAATATTAATCACAATGTAAAGTTCGTGCATCCAAGCTAAACCAGCTGGCTATGAGTGGATATACCCATTATTTATATGTTATAATAAAGGCTATCAATGTCTGACATAGGACTTAATTTATCAACAGTATCAATATTTTTCAAAATAATAAAATAAATTGGTTTCGCAGATTAAAGTATAACTGGGCAAACCTCGTCTATGGGGGTCACAAAAGAAGAAGAACTTATGTGCAGCTATGCGGCAATACATTTGAACAAAGGAAGCAGGCATATCCCGTAGTTGTGCCAGATTAGGTATAAGACCACGTATGTATGCCTCCATCTCCTGAAGAAAGAAAAAAATCATTGCAATTGTAAAAGCAAAGGTGGATAAAGATAAAATCATGCAGAAGTATCATGTAGCCAAAGGAAAACTCAATATTCTAATATAACATGCCAAAATTTGCAAATACTTCATACAAGAGGCTGCAGGAAACCATCAGAATCCTCATCAAGTTCGCTCATGTCAATTCTAGCTTGTGTAAGTGAAACCTGGAAGAAATAAATAGTAATTAGCATTCCTGACATTATGAGAGAGAGAGAGAGAGAGGGCATTGAAGGAAATACTGCAGACCAAATACTTTTTCTTTTTCCAAAGGTGAGTCCAGACTTTTGCATTTCAGTAGTCATAACATATATACTTTTAATTCTTAAAAGAGATGCAAGAAAAGGCCTGGTGGAATTAATTATCAATTAGACCCACCGTTCTCATCACATAAAGGTAAAATGGAAGAATGGCAATTCTTCCTTGTTCATCTTTCTCAAACTTCATGAAATTTGAAGGGCTGAAAAAGCGACGGCATTTGGTCCCTATCTGCTCCGTACATACAGAGGCAATGTGACAGAAGTCTTCATAATTCATCTACAAGATGAAAGTTAAGGGGATTTACAATCGTCAGTCAGAGATCTAAATGCAAGAAGTTACAAGGACTCAAATCCATAAATTGCAACGCAGATTAATAACTTAATTGAAGTAGCTGAGATATCATAATACTACAATGTTAGATTTCTTTATATATATTTTTAATAAGATTTTAAAAACAAAAACATTAATAATCATTAGCCCATAAGAGATATTACAACATCTGGCAAATTTCAAAGCAGACTAAGAAGGTAAACTTGCAAAGCAGACTAAGATGGCAAAGTTACCACAAACCTTTTCTGCACCAGTCGCATCATCAATCACACAATTTTCCCTTAAGCAAACCCACATTGCATCTAGATCATCAGCATTTAGCAAAAGATCTGATTGCTTCTGCAAAAACAGAGGGGTAAATGTCACCAATAAAGCATAGTGTGAGATGCATAGCCAATAAAGTAGAACAATAATCAGCGTGATCAGGCATAAAGACCCAGATGATCACCTTTAAAAACCGATATTTTGCCAGCCTCTGGACCCTTTGGCTAATAGATCCGTCTTCAGGTTTCTAAGAAAAGGGAAACAACAACACAAAGTCATAAAGGACCAAGAAAGGAAAGGGCACATGACAAGAGAGAAAACAAACATGCAATCAAAAAATTTGAATTTTCTATGAAGATAAAGTAATGCCTTCAACTCAAATTCCCCACCATGAACATAATCATTGAAATATAACCAATATTCTACTACGTGCCTTCTTATAAAAACTTGGGATTGTGCCAGCTTCAGCAGTTTTTTGTTGCTTCTCTTTGAAAATATCAAGCAAGATTCTCTTTGTTTCAAGCTCTACAACAATAAAAGAAAAATACACAAACACTTAGTTAAACTGTAAGCAGAAAATACCAGCATCAAGATAGATATATACAGATTTCATCTGCATTGACTTCATCAGTGCATGAAGCCAATGCAAGGTAGAAATTAAAAAGATTGATTCTAGTGTACACTCACAGATGAACTCATCAAAGGCAAATTACAGTGGCCTGTATCTACTAAAAACTTGGGTAGGGACAAACAGTCAATGAACAGGTGCCTAACACTTCACATTAACGCAGTCAATACATTTGTTACCTCAAATGAATCATTGTGATAGCATAACATCAGCCCCTACTTTCTAAGTGTGAAGCTTGAAGGAAATAGAATATGTTTCCTACAAATTTGTGTTGTTGGGATACATTATATTCCTAGTGTGATATGTGATATTGCCTAACATTTGATTTTTTAGTTCTAATGTCAGTTTCTCATTAGTTTGCTAATGGCTTAATAATTTAATTTGATATTTCTAAAACAAATAAGAAATAGAGAACTGCTAGTCCGCTAACCACATCAAAAACCCCAAGTGACACAAGGGTTGTATATCTATATCTATGTCTACATATACAAGCATACAGCTATCTATAACATGGAAATTAGATGCGGAAAAATGTTAAGGATAATACACAAAAAATGAAATTCGAGAACGAAAAACATGGAAATGAGAGAGGAAAGTGTGAGGGAGAATACCCATGAGGGCTTCGGATCCGAGTCCGGCACCGGATCCGATGAAGCGGCGGAGGTTTCGGACCCACAACATGGACGAAGCAGGTGGGATCTTCCTCTGCGGGGCTTCATGGCCTTCACCATCACTGGAAACACTATACATTGCAAGCGAAATTCGGACCAACTCAGACTCAGAGTTCGCGTAGAGTTGGAGTCGGTGAACAAAGCCCTAGAACCAGGGGCATATATTGCAGAATGAATAAAATCGTAGCTTCAGCCCCTCCTCTCTCTCTGATCTGACCAGAAAAGTGGCAATATAGAGAAGAACAAGGGCCTTGATTTTTCTGATTTTCTGCTTTTTGATTTTGAGAGGTCACATTAGTTGAGTGACTTGAGCAGTTGAGTCTGCCTTTTTTTTTTTTGGCCTGAAGATAAAGGCTTAATATTTTTACTTTATTTTATGACTTGTGTGACAAATTGCTGAAATTTTTATAAGTATGTCCATGTGGGTTAATATCTACTTTCATCAAATTTTTCCTCCAAAAATTTGAGTGTTGGACAAGATGAACAATTCATGATATGAGTCATATATGGTTTGACATTATTAAGACTTTCGGGTATGAAAAAATAAAATTTATTGAGACACTTACAATACACATAGGCTTTAAGTGTAAATTATCTATTTTTTCGCTATATAAATGATGCATGACATCTTTAGATGAAATCTTTACAAATCACCCCATATTGACATTGTTCTATCATAAAGGTTTGATGTCTTAATATACCAATTTTTAATGTGGAAGGCAACTTGACACATGGTTCATAGACTAGTTGAGGGAAAAAAGTTGTTATTGAACCAAAAACAAATAAAAACAAACCACCCTTAATCGATTTTTTTGAGTTAATTTTTGCTCACTACCCTAAATTGATGGCGAGCATCATCGTATTAGGATAGACACTTACAATACACATAGGCTTTAAGTGTAAACCCTAAATTGATGGCGAGCATCATCGTATTAGGAATGACTAATGACAATCTTGCAATTTTTTCCTTGAAAAATGCATAAGAATTTGTTTTCTAAAACTTTATTTTGTGATTAAATGAAACCAATATATATTTTTATTGAAATTAAAACTATAACAACCAAAATGAAATAAGTACCAAACTATAGAAACAACAGTCATTTGGCCTAAAAATGTAGTACTACTACAATTGTTTGAAGCACAAGAGTATTGTTGAGATTTCGGATAAGAACTGGTAACAATTTGTATTAGCATTTTGTGTTATGTTGGGTCATTTCAATAGAATCATGTTCATGTTCGTGTAGAAGTAGAATAGTAGTCAAATTCTAACCCAATATGTATTTTGTTTTGGTAAAATGGAGGTCCAAACCCAACAAGAAACAAACAAGCTCGCACGAGTAACCTTGGGCCTAGATAGACGACATAACTCTTCAACTAGGAGATGGACTATCATCGGACCTAAAAAAAAGAAGAGTAGAATGGGCTATCATTTAGAACCCTCTCACAAGACCTCTGTATGAGGTAAATTAGTCAAAATAGTTAAATTACTAGAGGGATACTCTACACCGATCTTCTCTTTAATTATTCTTATTCTATAATATATTTTCATGATCCGAACCATTCATATTTTAGATAATTATTTGAAAATCATTTATGTAAAAAACTAACTAAATCGGAAATCTTTGATCATATAATTGTTAAAATAAACTAACTGTAAATCAAATTATTACTAAAACCGTCTATTTATTTGATCATAGTTACATAAGCAAACGATTTTTGATTTGATTGATTTTTTGTAGAGATGATCTTCATAGTTAGATCTAACAAATGAATGGTTTCGATCATGAATTTACAATGCAAAATAAGAATAATGCTAAAAAAAGTGGGTGAAGAAGGTTGATAGTATACCCCTAATTATTATATCACAAAGGACAAACTTATTTGTGATGATGCAATAAGATGCTTGGATGAAGATTACTATTAGTACTACTCAAAATGAAAAACAAAGATGAGGAAAAGATGGCCAAGTTATGCGGTGTACCGGTAGAATAATTTAACAGTAAACTGTAAAGGGTTACTTCTTTGTAGTGACTTTGGTAAAACCATTTTCTATAATTATTATGAGGTAATTATTTTTGTGCATTGTTGAACTTTCACACACATGTTATGAGATTCTCGACACAATAACTAAACACATGCAACTTTCTTTTCATTAATATAATTTGATTTGGACAATGAAAGAAGATGGTTTTACTTTTGCATGTAGCTTATATATATCCAACTTTCTTTTGTCAAACCAATTGAAGAAGGCATATATGGGTTTTGTTTTCTTTCTCTTTGATTATTTGACTAATGCTTTGCATAGTCAAAGATCACACTCTTTCATACTAGAAAGTGGGTTCCAATTTCAAATCATACTAATTGATTGTTGTATGTAAATAATATCACAATGAAGAAAGTTAATGCAAGTAATTTAACAAGTACTTACAGAAAAAAGAAAAAGAAAAAGAAAAATCAAATCATACTAATTGATTGTTGTATGTAAATAATTTCACAATGAAAAAAGTTAATGCAAGTAATTTAACAAGTACTTACAGAAAAAAGAAAAAGAAAAAGAAAAAGAAAAACTTAATGTCCATCAGATTCTTGCCACACCATGCTGCATCAGCAGTCAGTTTTCAACACTGGTGAATCAATTAAGTGCAGTGCAGGATTATTCCGTCCTACCAAAATGGTCCCCCACACACATTTATCGATTTCTTTCCCAAGCATGCATATATTATGATCTGGTGGTGGATGCTGCCCTACTCTGATTGCTGTGATCTTTGACCCACCACAGAGCTAGATTCAAAACCCATAAAGAGGGTCACCATGTTATAAGTTATAACTTATCTATTGTGAATTGTCATTGTTTAGGCTTATATTTTATGCCAAGACATACAGAAAAATGAAAATGTATGCATAGTTTTGATAATCAGGGCTTGCAGAAAGAAGTTGTATGTATACCACTTGGTGGCATAGTCTCAGAGTATCTGCAGGCAGACATCAGATCCAAACAACAGGCTGGTTTGAGATTTCCAGTCCAGCCTTCCCTACAACCTCAGTCTGTGACATGGACCTCTTAAATTAAAATACAGCATACACTGCACAACATGACAATCCCCCTTTCCAATCCCTTCTCTCCTTTCCAGCCAAACTAGCTAGCAACCCAACAAATTCAGTAAAACAAACAAAATGAATTAATAAATGGGGAGAGAGAGAGAGAGAGAGAGAGAGAGAGAGAGAGTTACAACCTACAACTTACATTACAGCTCAATAAGCATCCCCACCGTTGTACAGCTCAACCAGCCTGAAAATATAAATATATACAAAAGCAGGCAAAGGGAGAGAAAATTTTGGAGTACCCAATTTGCCAAAACAGAAAATATTCATTCTCGAGCAGTAAAACCAAGAACATCTAGCCATGGAAACTGAGGCATAACTGCTAAAATTGCTGTGGTGATGTGTGCTGTTGGGTCAGCTGTCAATGACCCCATCTGAGGAGGAGACCCATCTTTATACGAAAATAGGAACTCCCTATCTTTCTTTCCAGATCAGATGACAGAAAAGAGGCAAAAAGGAAAAGATGGAGTGAATTCAGGGAAGATAATTGGACTTGATGGAGTGATAACTACCTTTTCTTTTGATCCCCCTTCAATAATTATGTCTTCCAGTGCCCAAAATTTTTTAAGGTCACTCTCATACCTGTCCACATCTACATGGTAAAATCAAAGTGCTTACTGTTGGTAACCACAGCTAGCACACAACAAAGACACTGGTTTTTGAATTTCAAGTCACATAAAGGTGGTTTTAACCTCAAAGATCTCTTTGTACATAAAGTGTGCATAGGTTGTCATCTCTTTTACTTGACAAAAGTTTTTTGCTATGCATCAAATTAAAACTTTGAAATTACAGTGACTGAAAGCAATGCCAAATATAAACCAACATGAATTATAACATCAGTAATAGAAAAGGGTAATAATTTCTGCTTTCTGCTTTCTACTAGTTTCAAAAATCACCCCTTTACCTCATTAAATTAAATACGGAAAAAGGGGGGCGGGAGGGAGGGGATGGTGGGTGTGGTGGGGGGTTAGCAAGGACAAGATGTTCTTCAGTGATGGGCTTCTCCAATGTCATTTTTGATGAGATACTGAACACTTCACAGCAGCAAAGTGGGGTACAAATGAAAAGCAAATGAGTTGTCTTCTGATCTGTTGTTTAGATTTTAGCAGCATTGATGCTTACCAAAATTCTTGTTTCCCAAATAGATACTTGAGATCAGCCAGTTCAACACTTCTGAACACTTGTCGGCAGCAAAACCCACTAGCAACTGCTCAAATGCCACTCTAAACGAGAGGACCACTGGATCTTGAATTTCCATTTACTGGTGGCAGACTCTACTGGTCTCAGACTCTTTAAGCAGTGTTGCCACAGAGATGGATAATCATTTCCAACTTGTTAAATTGCTTAAATTGACCAGTCTTTTGGTTCTTATGCACCACAGGTTCAATGTTTAAGTTTGTTGTTGGAGAAGCTGAGGCCTCTACAACAACATGTCAAAGTCATCTGCAGCCATTGTCGGAGGTGCTGCTGGGGCACTGGCCTTGGTTGCAATAGTCATCGGATTTTTGTGGTTCTGCAAGACGCACTGTAAAAACTTCTCAAACAATAATTCAGAGACAGGCTCCTCAGATCCATCTGCAATAGGTAATAATGTTCCTTTCATGCTAAACAATTGGAGAGTTTCCAAGAGCCATTTATTGTGTCACATTGGCTGCTGCTACTGTTGGTGTTGTTAATCTCTGATACCCTCTTCCCCAACATTGTCAGTGGAGTGGAATAGGGGTGGCCCCAGTTCTGGGGTACGACAGGGACCTAGACACTTCACATTGGAGGAGTTAGACCAAGCTACCAAGCATTTTGATGAAAGCAGCCTTCTGGGATATGGAAGTTTCGGCCTGGTTTACAAAGGTTTGCTCCGGGATGGGATTGTTGTGGCTATCAAAAGGCGTCCTGGTGCTCCAAGACAGGAATTTGTCACAGAGGTATAACTAAGTGTGTGACACATAGCTCATAGTTAGCTGATATGAAAATGTTCTATATCTCTGTGCATGTTGCTCAAGTTACTGTATGCCTAAAATGTAGATGGTGTTAGGGTGTTGGTTCATTTTTTGTGTAATGAAAAACTGTGCATATAAAAACAAATATGCAAGAGCTAAAACTCATAAAATTTCAAGAGGAAGTGACAAAATTTGTGGCAACAGGTAACATATTTGTCGGAGATTCATCATCGAAATTTAGTTACAATTCTGGGTTACTGCCAGGAAAGTGGATTTCAAATATTGGTTTTTGAATATTTGCCAAATGGCAACATGTGCAATCACCTATATGGTATGCCTCTTTTTACTGATCATACTGGTTTTCAATAATATATGTTGCATAGATATATGCATGTTACAGATGATATATATGCTATTAATTTTCTGGCAGATACTAGACTTGAGCCATCTACTAAACTAGAGTTTAAGCAAAGGTTATCCATAGCTCTAGGGGCTGCTAAAGGTATAGACCCAGAGAAACTTGGATGATAAGTGTCTTAGACTTGGTAAGAACTGAGAATTAAAGAGCCAAATTGATGAAGATTTTGTGTTTCTAACACTGCAGGTTTGTGCCACTTGCATAGCCTAAAGCCTCCAATTGTACACAAAAACTTCAAGACAGCCAATGTGTTGGTTGATGAAAACTTCATTGCTAAGGTTGCAGATGCAGGGATCTCAAAACTACTAGAAATGATAGAAGAAGCAGGTCCTTCTCGCACGTCTAGTGTGAATTTTTTCCAAGATCCAGAGTAATTCAATGTCTTCTGAATAACTCTGTTTTCAATGTGGAATATGGAAAATGATAGGTTTTATTCATCCATATTAAGCTAATCATGTGTGCTGTGTGTGTCAATGAATTATAGGGTTGGAGCATCTGGGAGTACTGCCTCTGAAGTAAGTGATGTGTACAGCTTTGGGGTTTTTCTATTGGAGCTTCAAACTGGACAGGAGGCTTTGCATATTGGTTCCTTAGGATCTAATGAAAGCTTATTTCAATGGGTATGTGCAAGTACTTTCATGGTTTGGAAAACTCTTTTATCTTTCAATGCCTTGTGAAAAAGATGCATTGCGACATTACTAGGCAGTTTAAGCAAAATTTCACATAAAATTTATAAACATTATAAAATTATTTGTACCTTATTTACAAATTATATTGCTGATCACATCTTTCATAGAAATAAGATACACGTAAGACTCGTCTATATGCGAATAAGTCTCACCTCTAAAAGATATGGTCATGATACATGCAACATTATTTTTGTGAAATTGGGCCTACCACGTGAACAAATTGTCTAAATATGTGAAGGTGGAATCACGGCTGAGCTCAAACAATTTGGTCGACCCCCAGCTTGCCGGAAGCTTCACTACAGAGGGAATGAGGGACTTGATCAGGCTGACACTGCAATGCATGAGTTTTCCAGGGAAAAAACGCCCCAAGATGGAAATGGTGGTGGCTGAGCTTGAAAGAATTCAAGAGAAAGAAATGGCAATGACAACAGTCATGGGTGAGGGGACTGATACAATCACTCTTGGCAGTGTACTATTTACTTGAATATGGGGATGGAGATTAGTACTATTGAAAAAGTACATTAGCTTTGGCAAAGCTTAAGCTTAACCACACCAACAAAAACAACTTAGCTTGGGTGAAATTTATTATATTGCAAGACCCAAACTGCTGTAAAGTTATTGTGTCCATTTTTATATTCCTAGTGATGCAAAATAATATCATTTTAATGAGAAATAGCACCTCCATACTTGGTTGTTCTTCCTTTTACTTTAAAAAAGCTTTCAAGATTATTTATTGTACGTGCAGGTTGTTCCAATACCAGTCTATAAGTTAGGCTAACATATCTTGTACTGCAAGTCTACAAGACTATACCCAACTCACGTAATAATCTATTAAAGCTTTTGGGTTAAAGCTTTTAGGTTCCATACTATGAATTATTCCACTTGGTCCACATCTGATGTCATCATCTTTAACATCTCACATGCATTGGTACGTACGTCTCCATACAAATGTGAACACACAGTATAATGTTTCTAAGATATTCAAGAGATCTTCTTATCACAGTTCATAAATCTTATCAAACTTCATCACTCGAAAATAAATACATAATTTTTTTTTTATAACAAAAACAGAAGAAGAAGAAGAAGATTTGAACCCTAACTGCCCACATTAGCGTTGAAATGACACCACATGAAGCACATAAAGAGAAGTATACAGGGATAAGCTTTTACCGCTGGTTTAATTCTTTTCAATAGCTTCAACCACCACTCATAACTACAATATACAGTCACCAAAACGTACATATTTCTCTATTTCGGAATGGTAATTGAGTGTTATGTGCCTTATAATTATGTACAAAATCACATAAGGGCCAAATGCAACAAAATGTATCCCAAGCTGCCATGACCCACAAAGTTCACACTACCCACTTTTTGTTGGACAACGGGTCCAGGAAAGATTTTAGCTTTGCCCTACCAAAATTTTCTTCCCTTTTTGTCACTTCAGTTATTTAACGCAAATTTGAAATGTTCAAAATTCAATATTATTTGTTAAGTTGGCTGGTTAAACCCATTTAATTTGATCGGTTTCAATTACTTCAACGAATTAACTTCGATCTTTAAACAAAATAACTGATATGTATATATTGATTGGTAGAATTTTTTTTTGACAATTCAATTCCATCTAAAAAATTTTTGATTAGAGTATTTTCTTGTGTGTCGTGCGAATGTTACCATTATAGTCATGATTAACCAACCCTGACCAATGGTGAAGTACTGAGATATCCTTTTCTATGCTGGTAGCCAATCTTTAATTACATGAATTAAAGTTCATTTAATTAGTCGATAATAAAAGTTTTTCTCACACATTCAAATTTGAATTCTTTTTTTAATTTGTAATATAAAAAGGACAATGCTTGGGTCCTCCAGCTTGAGGACCAACCTTATCCTCAAGCCCGCCAAAAATCATAATTCCGTTATGCCGGCTTAAGATTAAAACCGTTCAATTTTTAGATCACCTAATAAAGATCATTTCTGGAAAAAATCAACTCAATCGGAAATCGTTTGATTGTATAACTGTTAATGAATAGATACATGGTTTGGTCTTTTAACTATGACCTTATATTTATTCGTTAACAATTGTACAACTAAACGATTTCCGATTGAGTTGATTTTTTGTAGAGATGATCTTTATTAGGTAATCTAAAAATTGAACGATTTTGATTTTGAATCAGCACGGCGGAATTATGACTTTTGGCAGACTTGAAGATAAGGTTGGTTCTCAAGCTTGAGGACCCAAGCATTTTTCATATAAAAAAGCCAACCTTTAACTAGGTGCCTGATTGTGAGCGTGGCAAACATAAAAAATTGAAGGGTAAACTGCAATTTAGTACCTCAGGTTTGGGTCAAATTGCAAGTTGGTACCTGTAGTATTTTTTTGAATTTTTTGGTACCCCATCTTCATTTTTTTTGCAAATGCATACCTCAGTCAACTCCTCTGTCTAAAATTCTGTTAAATGCTGACGTAGATAAGTAAATAATAAAAAAATAATAATCCTGTAAAAAATAATAATAATAATAATAAATAAATAAAACACTTTCATTCATTTTTTTTCATTTTTTTTCTTCTTTTTTCTCTTATTTCTTTCTGTCAAACTTATTATTCTTCTTTTTTCCTTTTCTCTTCTCTGGGTTTT